>JAJIYU010000809.1:0-43610 GCA_030144865.1 Tinospora cordifolia | reverse complement strand
ATGGTTTGCATAAAGAGGGCAAGTGTGTTCATGGTTGGCAAGTGGGACCACTATGGCTTTCTAATTCAAAAGATATGAGTATAATCTTGTTTCCTAACTATGTGTGAACACGAAAGAGGTTTAAATCATGTTCTAAATTAAATGGGACGTCTCCTATGTGCTCATGGAAACTTTCCTTTTTGGTTTCCTTGCTTACTTATCACACAAACACACAAGGAGTACTTTCCCATTTTCTTATTTCTTGGACATCAAGTATGGGTGTACAATATCAAATTTGAAGGGACACCATATAATATTCAAAGTTGCTCATCTTGGTTCCAAGAAACTATCTAAATAGGGTTACTCACATGTGTGCATACACACATGTACTAGTTGGGCCATTTTTGGCTTAAGTGGGTGTGGGTGTACACAATCAAGTGGGGGTGGCCATGACTTCATGAGTTCACAAAAATAAAATAAAAATTAATATATCCTTATTTACATGAAATTATGATTTATATCCTATAGTTTTGGAATCACATGAACCTAATGGACATTTTAAGGTATGGTTTGGCCCTAGATGATTTTCCTTCAAAAACTTTCCTTATTTAAGACCCACTGAGGTCACTAGGCAAATGAAAATTCAAATCTTGGCTAATTGTTTTGATTTTTGAATATTTCATTTATTTTGTTAGTTCATGTCATTCCATTTTGTTTTGAGTCATTTCGATCCCCTGAAGTACCCTAAATAACAATTCTTTCTAATTTGGTCTCCTTGAAGGTCGTTTGGCGAATGAAAACCCTAACCTTGAACAATTGTTCTAATTTTTGGATATGTTTTTCCCTTAGTTGGTTCATGTCATCTTACTTCATTTCAAGTTGTTTTGGATCCTTAAGGGGCACTAAATGAGAGTTTTGAAACCTGCCAAATTTAGCCCTAAAATGAGCCTAGTTTCGTTTTGCACACAAATTTTACTGAGTAAATGATAAATTTTATTTAATTGAGTACAAAGAATTTAGGGTATTAAAACCTACCCTCCTTAGAAAAATTTCATCCTCAAAATTTGGACATGACTAAGGATTTCTAGTGAACAGGTGTGGATACTTTGTCTTCATCTCGCTTTGGAGTTCCCAAATAAATTCTTCCACCTCGTGATGTTTTCATAATACCTTCACTAACGGGATATCCTTTGTTTGCAGACTTTGTACTTTATGGAGAAGAATTCTGACTGGCATTTCTTCACAAATAGCATCACCTTGAATATTCACTTCCTCCTAGTGGATGATGTGAGAGGGATTTGGTTCGTGCTTTCTCCCATTTCGTTTAATGTCTAAGACACAAGAGTTCAACATAGACTCTAGTGTCTGGATAACTCTCTCAGACTTACTAAAATAAATCTAGTTGGCAAAAATTAGGCACTTTAGTGACATGATCTGCAATTTCCCATATAGTGTTTTCTCCCTAAATTTTAGGATATCCTCAACATCTAACCAAAGGTCAATATGCTTATCTTATTCAATTTGCTCTATTAGGCTTTTAAGCCATTTGTCTTGCCTTTGTTCACCTCCAATCTAATTGCAAAAGATTCAGTGGGCAAGACATGTTTTAGAGATAGGCTCATTTTTCATTTTAGGGTCATACCTAGCCTAAAGTTATCAATCTATTCGAAGGTCAAAGTTTCTTTGTCATACCCCACCTCCATCTTAATGGACTTGACCACATGGGAGGCCTCAAGTTATTACTAACACTATCTATTTCCAAACTTTCTATTTTGAACCTTCAAAATGTAATAGCAAGGATTCTTAAGGGAATAAATTTCATTTATAGAAAAGAATAGGTACAAAACCTTATCAAAGCTTAAAACTCATAAATACTAACATATAACAATTTTAAATAAAGGGTTAATCAAGTTCACCTAATATATATTTTAATATTAGGGTCTATAGGGTAGGTCTTGATTTTCTTGAGCCTCAACAGCAAACCTTCTACCCTGGTTCTACCCACGGCCTTGATTCTACCCCTGATTGGCATTCTGTTATCGTTTTCTGCCCTAAAAATGATCATTTTGACCTCCTCCCTGAGTGTTTTGTCGCTGAGGAGCTTGCGTGGGAGTAGTCGAGCAGTTTCTTACTACATGACCCTTCTACCTGCACACATAGCACAGTTCCTGCTTCCTCACCTGTTCTTTTAGTTCATCTTTATTTTGCCCCTATTTCTGGGTCTGTGGTGCCTTCCCACCACTCTTATTCTTTTTCTAAGCCTCTGGGTTCTCTATTTCATTACTAGGCATCTTGTTCTTTCCTCTCAACCTCTGTTCTAAGTTGAGTTCATGATCTAGGATTCATATATGTCTTTAAGCTTAGAGTCATAATCACTTTTTGAATCTCAATCTTGAGACCCTGAGCAAACCAATTAGTTTTCATTCTTTATTCTTAGATCAGCTCCCAAGAGAACTTATCCAATTCAATAAACTTTCTCTCGTACTCAGCTACAGTTAAGTTCTTCTAATTCAACCTAACGAAGTCCTCTTGTAGCTTCCATAGTGTCATCTTCGAAAAGAACTTTTTATGGAAGACCTCTTTGAACTCTTTCTGGCTCATCTTTTCAACGTAAATGTTTGTTTCAGCAAACATTCGTACTACCATGACTCTAGATTCAATTTCTAGGTTCTCGATATGTTCAGTGGCCCAATTCAGTAAACTGTCTCTCGTACTCAGCTACAGTTAAGTCCTTCTGATTCAACCTGATGAAGTCTTCTTGTAGCATCCACAATGTCATCTCCAAGAAGAATTTTTCATGGAAGACTTATTTGAACTCTTCCTCGCTCATCTTTTCAACGTCAATGTTTGTTTCAGCAAACATTCGTACTTCTATGACTCTAGATTTAGTTTTTAGATTCTCGATCTGTTCAGTGCCCTAAAAGTTTTTCTTCTAGGTTCTTTTCATGCATGGGTACAAGATTTGGTCTCAAAGCATATAAATAGTAAAGCATGCACATCAATCACACAATCAAGCTAGCACAGCAAGGTTCCAAGCTTACACCTAAGCTTTCAAGTTCAAGTGTCTCATACTACTCTACCCCTTCTACTTAGGTTTTTACCCAGAACAAAGCTGCACCCAAACAATTTTGCAAACTGCTCAATAACTAAGGTTCTCGGGCCCACTATATTCCACCGTCCCATATGTAACATTCCAACCCCCGTATCTTATAAGCAATGCACATTGCTACCTTTCTCTTGACAATGGACTTAACAAAACGGCGGGTTGGGTCGTTGCTACATTGCAAACAACACACACTTGTCCTTTTTTTTCAATATCTCATGCCTTTGTATAAAATTCAAGAATACAAAATTTTCAATAAAATCAAGGCAAATTAAAAGAGATAAAAAAATTCAAACTATTTTATTCATAATAGAAATTGAAAGTATTAAACCCTTCAAAAAAAACTAATTGTTACAGTAGAAGACTTCAAAATATTCTTCAGTAGAAAAGTATGAAAACTTTGGACAACATGCCCTAAAAATTCAAAAAAAAATATAATACTGTAGACACTTTCTAAGAAACTATCTATATTCAACTGCTCCATGGATTCATGTTCCTGAAAAATAAAAAAGGAAGAGTGAGCACATAGCCAGTAAATCCTTTTCGAACAACCATCTTTCATATTCAAACTCATAACACAATCATATTTCAAACACCTACAATCATTAGGCATTTCAAACAACAATTTGTTTAAGTCGAGTCTCAGACTAAAAGGGCTTTTAATCCCTTGATGTTCTTAACAAAGTACTTCCTTAGAGTGAAATATAGCTTTTCTTAGCCAATTTCATTGGACTTTTGGACTTCAAGTGAACTTACCCACAAACCAAGTACTTTGGTCTTAAAACCATATGACCTAACTCATATGAAAAGAACATCTATTGTGTTGCCATGACCACTATGATGGTACGTGGTTATTATCTCCATCATCTTTGACTAATTCTCATATCATGATCTCATAAAATAAACTTTAGAATATGAAATCAAACTAAAATTCAGAATATACCCATTCAATTCATGATACACTCATAAAACATGCATCATACTTTAATTTAAAAGCCTAAGCATGATACTAACATGGCAAGGATGATATGATTGCTCAAACATGAATCAAAACTGAAATACTAAAATAAACATGTAAAATTCTAGAACTGAAGTTGAAAATCTTTGAATTCAGTGAAAAACACACAACAATGAGCATGCCATGAATTCAAATAAGAACAAAAGGGTGTTCTAGAAATCATTTCCACCTTGTGAAACTTTCTTCCAGAATTTCAGTAGCAATTCTCCCCACGTACTAATGCCAATGAAGATTGCCAATTTAATTTTCCAATTCGAGAGCTTCTCACACACACAACAGGGAAAGATAGGAAAAGGTGCCAAGAAGAAGGCTTTGAGAAAACAAGAGGAGCATTCAACTCTTATTTTTTTGGAATGAATGAAATTATGAGCCTAAGGGGGTTTATATAAGTTTTCCAAGGGAGAAAATTAGAAAGTTTTGTCCTTCTTTGAATAAAACACCCTAATTCTTCCTAATTTCGTACTTTCTAATTTTTGGAGCAAAATGAGTATTTTTCAGAATTTTTTCGAATTTTAGAAATATTTTTTAGAATTTAGAAACTATTTTTCAGAATTTTTGGATATTTTTTCATATTTTTCGTTAATTCTAACGTAATTTTCGTATTTTAAATTTTGGTTTTATTATGGTTCCTCGAATTTTCCTCGAGACACGCATTCGATTTTGATCGGAGCCATTGAATTAATCTCGGATAAATCAATAGAATTCGGATTCTCGATCTCAGCTATTAGATTTCCTCGAGCACATCAACGATCGCGATCTAATCAAAACGGTTTTGATCTGAACCGTCCGATGATCGCTGAGCGCATCAACATTCGTGATCTAATCACGCGGCTTTTATCTAAACCGTCTGATGATCCTCGAGTGCAGCACTGTTCGCAATCTCTCAATACGACTTTGATCTTGACCGTTCGATGAACCTTGATCACAGTGTGCGGATCTGATTTCGCAATCAAAGAACTCTCTTTTTGCCGCACAATCATCCTCGAGTTACGTACGTGGATCTCTAGCCGTTCGATCTTGCTGATTCGGTGCACTCGTGCCTACGTCCTGATCTAATCTTGGTCGTAGGATGGTGAGATCAGATTCCAGATATACAGTTCACAGTATTTTGAGTTTATTTTTAATTTTTCAATCGAATTTCTTGCTTTCTTTTCTTATTTTTTTCCAAATCTCAATCCCAATTGACTTTCTAATCCTATTTTCATAAAAAAAAAATTGCACATATCCTTGTGTTTTTTACTATGATATCCCATTTTATGCATTATAATCATTTTTTTCTTTCAAAAATCCACTAAATTGATTTTTATTCCTCATTCAGATTCCAGATCTTATTCATCAATTCTATATAATTTTCTAAGTAAAAAATCAAATTTCCTATGAATTTTTTGAGATGTTACACCATACCAGCGAGTATAGAGAAACCCGTTTTGCCAGAGATACCGATCATTTACCACACATGGTCCATCATTCTCCGAGTCCAGGCTTCCTCCATAACCCCAAATTCCTGTGCATCCCATACTACATAGAAATCGAAAGATACTGAAGCTTCCTGGTCCCGTGTCCTGATCAAACAGTTTTCTATTTTCACATAAGTTTCAGTCTCTAGCTTATGTCCTCAAGATTTATGCTTTTGATCCATTGTGCCACCCATGGCTACACCTATGTCTCTACCTAAGGTCAATCCCCAAGACCCATGGTTTCAAACTGGTTGACTCACAACCTTTGTCTAGTCAAAACACCACCTTTGGCATCTTTTTCGACTTCTAAATAGTTTCTTGCCCTAATTTTTCACCTTCTAATTTTTTTATAGAAAGTAAGGGTGTTCTTCAATTCAGACCACTCATATAAGCTGGTGGGATAACCTCCAGATCGGGTAGCGATACTGAAGTTTGCTTAGCAACCGCGCTTTCTAGGGCAGGATAACCCACCTCCCTTTCAATGTTTAGTTTTACTCGAGACAAGGCTTACCCACTATCAGCTCAACTTGTAGTCTTTGTATCCAAAAAAATATTTCAAAAACATATACTTCCTTTTTTAAAACACTTTCTAAAACATTTTTTTTTAATTTTAAAAATAGAAGGTAGGGCATTTAAGATTCAATTCAATTATAAGTGAAACCCTAATTTGAGTTTCTAATTCTAGTCAAACAGCCACTGGTTGTAGTTGATGTTAAGACTAAAAGGAGTTTTACTGCCTTGATGTTCTTAATTTAGATACCCCTCTTTAAGGTGGAAAGACATTTCTTTGTTACTTTCCATTGGATGTCATATACCAAATATCTCTTAGTTGCACCCCACAACCACACACTCCAAGCATGTGCTAAGAACACCCATAACACCCATACTGGTCACTATGACAGTACGTGGTTCTTATCTTCAATTTCTTATATTTAAGAATCACATAATCATAAAAGAAATTCAAAATGTAAATATCAGAATTTTAAACAACTAAGGAAGCATTAAAACATTACATCGCAGCTTGAAACATCGAATTAAATCCTAAACTTGAATTCTAAGCATGGCATGCTCTCATGAATGATTAAAACATAAAAACATGCTAACTAAAATTAAAATATGATTAAACATGCTAAAATAAAATAAGACATGTTGAAAATTAGAATTTAAACAAGCATGAACATGCTAGAAATTTAAAATAGCAAATTAGAAGTTTAAGAAATCTCCTCCACCTTAATTCGAGTTTTTGTTAAATTTGGCAGAAGTTCGCCTTATCAACCACTTTCAAAACTTTAAACCACCAACAAGACTACTTCAAAAACTCTCTGAAATACTAAAATAAGAACTTCTCACACAAGAGAGAAAAGAGGGTGAGAATAGGTGCCAAGAAGAGGGCAAGAACAAACAAAGAGAAAAGTGTCAACTCTTTTCTTTGGGATGAGATGAAAGTGAGCAAGGGGGGTTTATATAGATGTTCATGAGAGCATATGGGACATCCTAGGGCAGCCTTGGGAAGCTCACAAAAATTTGGGCAAGTTTCTATGCATAAAGGGGATGGTTTGCATAAAGAGGGCAAGTGTGTTCATGGTTGGCAAGTGGGACCACTATTGCTTTCTAATTAAAAATATATGAGTATATTCCTAACTATGTGTGAACACAAAAGAGGTTTCAATCATGTTCTAATTCAAATGAGACGTCCCTTATATGCTCATGGGAACTTTCTTTTTTGGTTTTCTTGCTTGCTTATCACACAAACACACAAGGAATAATTTCCCATTTTCTTATTTATTGGACATCAAGTATGGGTGTACAATATCAAATTTGAGGGGATACCATATAATAGTCAAAGATGTTCATATTAGTTCCAAGAAACTATCTAAATAGGGTTACTCACATATGGGCACACACATATGTGTGGTTGGGCCATTTTGGCTTAAGTGGGTGTGGGTGTACACAATCAAGTGGGAGTGGCCATGACTTCATGGGTTCACAAAAATCAGATAAAAATTAATATATCCTTATTTACATGAAATTATGATTTATATCCTATAGTTTTGGAATCACATGAACCTAATGCACATTTTAAGGTATGGTTTGGCCCTAGATGATTTTCCTTCAAAAACTGTCCTTATTTAAGACCCACTGAGGTCACTAGGCAAATGAAAATTCAAATATTGGTCAATTGTTCTAATTTTTGGATATTTCATTCATTTTGTTAGCTCATTCCATTCCATTTTGTTTTGAGTCATTTCAATCTCTCGAAGTACCCTAAATGACAATTCTTTCTAATTTGGACACCTTGAAGGTCGTTTGGCAAATGAAAACCCTAACCTTGACCAATTATTCTAATTTTTGGATATGTTTTCCTCTTAGTCAGTTCATGTCATCTTACTTCATTTCAAGTTGCTTTGGGTCCCTAAATGGCACTAAATGAGAGTTTTGGAACCTGCTAAATTTAGCCCTAAAATGAGCTCGGTTTCATTTTGCACCCAAATTTCACTGAGTAAATGATAAATTTCATTTAATTGAGAACAAAGAATTTAGGGTATTACACCATGTGGTAGGAGCTGATGGTATTTCTGTAGATTCGATGAAGGTCAAGACTATTATTAGTTGGTCGAGACCTACCACAGTGTCGGAGATCAACAATTTTTTGGATTTGGTTGGTTATTATCTCAAATTTGTGCAGAATTTTTCAAAGATTGCTACACCTATGACAAAACTTACCTAAAAGGATGTGTTGTTCGTATGGACAGATAAGATAAGAAAGCCTTTCTTGAGTTGAAGCATCATTTGACATCTGCGCCAGTACTTGTGCTCCCAAATCCAACTGTGAGTTGGTGATTTATACAGATGCATGTGGGACTAGCCTTGGGTGAGTGTTAATGTAAGGAGACCAGGTGATTTCTTATGCCTCGTGATAGTTCAAGGTGCATGAAAGAAAGTGCCCTGTCGATGATTTAGAGCTAGTAGCAGTAGTGTTTGCACTCAAGATTTGGTGACACTATCTGTATGGTGAGCATTTTATCCTTTATTCTGATTATAAGAGCCTCAAGTACTTGTTTTCTCAGAGAGATTTGAATATGATGTACATAAGATGGATGGAGCTTCTTAAGGATTACGACTTTACCATAGAGTACCATCCCAAGAAAGCCAATGTAATGGCTAATGCATTGAATAGAATACGAGTCGAGACAGCTTGTGTGGCTAAACATATGTCTCGAGAGTGGAGGATGATTGATTATGTGACAATGATGAGTATCCACAAAACTTCGACTGAGACCAGAGTCAATGCATAGATGAGAGCCCAGCCGGTGCTGCTTGTTAAGATTATGGAGGTACATCCTCATGACGTTGATTATGTGATGTACCGGGAGTGGGCAGATGACACCTCTCATGTGGAGTAGCTGATTGACAGTGATAGTGCACTAAGGTTCAGGGGATGATTGTGGGTACCAAATGAACCTCGCCTAAGATAGGGAATACTAGTAGAGTTGCACCGCTCGAGGTATATCGTTCATCCAAGCACCAATAAGATGTATTATGATGCTCGACGTACTTATTGGTGGCCGGGGATGAAGTGAGATATTGCAGCCTTTGTGTAGAGATGTGACATGTGTCAGCAGATTAAGACTGAGCACCAGAGACCCGGTGGTTTACTACAACCCTTGGCTATTCTTGAGTGAAAATGGGCGCACATCACTGTGGATTTTGTAATGGGATTACCCTAGACTCAGCAGAGACACGATACTATTTGGGTTATTATTGATAGATTGACTAAGTCTGCTCATTTCCTTCCGATTCATACCAGAGATTCGATTAAGAGGCTGAGTCGATTAAGAGGCTAAGTCGATTGTGTATCAGCAAGATCGTGAGATTACATGATGTCGCAATGTCCATTGTGTTTGATAGAGATATTTGGTTTACGTCCCATTTTTGGCAAAACTTGCAGAGTCAGTTAGGCAATAGAATAAACTTGAGCAAAGCTATCCATCCATAGATTGATGTTCAATCTAAGAGAGTGATCTAGATTTTGGAAGATATGCTCCATGCATGTGTCCTTGATTTTGGTGGTAGCTAAGAGGATCATTTGGCGTTATGTGAGTTTCCATATAATAACAGCTACCAGGCGAGTATCGACATGGCACCATTTGAGGCATTATATGGTCGACCTTGCCGATCGCTAGCTTGTTGGGTCGAGGTTGGTGACATCGCAATTTTGGTTACGATGTTAGTGACGAGCATTGGGGAACAGTTTTACTTGAAGAATTCCCCAATGGAACCAGGCAGATTTGTAGATATAAGAGTGGTACTTTTAAGCCTTCTGAGGCTCATTATCACTCTACTTTCAAAGAAATTCTTGCAGTAAAACGAGGCATCGAGAAATTCCAATTCCATCTTGTGGGATTTCAATTCCTTATTGAAATAAGCATGTCCAATTTTCCAAAGATGCTTCAGTTTAAACAAAAGGTCCTTCTGAACTCTCAACTCCTCAGATGGGCAAACTAGTTTTCTCAATATAATTTCAGGGTGAAACAAATTCCTGGAAAAAATAATGTCCTTGCTTATTGTTTGTCCAGGCAACCTACACAATGTTTCATTGGAGTAATTGGTTCCTCGTCTTCAAGCCCTAATCCTTCTGTTGGATTGGATCCCTTTGATATCAAGAGTTTTTTACTCTCTCTTCCTGTCGAAATCAAAGAAAATATTTATTGGAAGATCCCCAGCCAACCCACCGTTGATGGACATCTCAAAGTCTTTACCCAGAAACACGGCCTGTTCTTTGGCCATGTCCCACACCTAGTAAACCCCTATTTATTTATGTTCCAGATCCTTAATTTTTATTTTTTTTCCTAAAGAAGCTTATTGTTACTTAATGCATATCCTTCGATCATGGTGGATCGGCTTCAACTTTGATAAAACTGCTCTAACAGCTTATCTTTTCCAGATGAGCTTGGCCTCAAATACCTACCATCCGGATCAAAATAGGTTCTATAAATTTATGCTCAAATTTGCGCCTCATATGGACTAGATGTGTTTTATCCAAGGATGGCCTCAAAGATATTTAACCATTGCTTTCTTTGCCCCTCTGGCATCTGAGCACCGATACACTTGCATTGGAGATGATCCGATTGATGCAACAGAAGAAATCTGTAATTTTCAGATTCTTCGGGGATACAGGCAGTTGCTTTATTTCAACACGCAAGCTTATTATCCGTCACCTCATACATTGCAAGATTTTTTTGGTAGCATTGGATGCTCCATATTGGCCACAGTTCCATCATTTCCAGCAGTTTCAGACAAATATGATAAGATGGAACGAGACTACAGGGATTACTAATTGGCCTCATCCGATTCTACCATATGATGCCAGTCTGCTTTACAGAAAAGCTGGCCTGAGTGAGGCAGAGAATCACCTTTTTGAGATTTTGAATCAATTATTGGCACAATTCTTCTCTGAACATCCAAATCATTTACGTGACCTCAACAGAAGCACAGGCTCCATTATTGGGAGAGATTCCTCATTCGATGAGTCAGAAAATTGAGAAAATCCAACAGATTCATCAGAACATGAAAGCAACCCAGGATCGACAATAGAGTTATACCAATAACTGAAGAAAGATCCTTGAGTTTGATGTTGGTGATCATGTACTACTTCGGATTTCTCTACAGAAGTGGCAAACTCATTTTGGTGTTTCAAGAAAACTCGCTCCAAGATAAATTAGACCTTTCAAGATCCTCAAGAGGATAGGTCCTGTGGCTTACCAATTGGCATTACCACTTCAGCTAGCGGAAGTACATAATGTATTTCATGTGTCAATGTTGAGGAAGTACTACCCCGATCCTTCGCATGTGATTGATTGGAGACATGTTGAGTTGCGAGATGATTGTTTATATGATGAGGCTCCTATACCTATTATTAATCGGGCTGTGAAGAAACTGTGCAATAAGGAGATACCGAAGGTATGTATATGTTGGCAGTTTTATGGTACCGAGCAGGACACCTAGGACCGAGAAGACTACATGATGACTTATTTCCTTGAGATTATGAGAGTCGCTTCTTGATATTTATTATTGTAGTAAATTTCAAAGACGAAATTTGTTCTAAGGAGGGGAGACAATGATGACCCGTATTTTTGGACATTGAGTCGACAAGTTTGACATATATTTTTTAAGTTTCAATTAATGAATTATAAATAAAAATACATTATTTTATTAGAATTGTAAAAATTAATGCGTGTGATTTTTCGGTAATAGTATTGATTAATTTGTGTATTCATTGGAAAATGATAGAAATAATAATAATACAAGTGTGTAAATTAATGAGTTAGTTAGAAAAAAATGAAATGAATCAAGTAATAAAATGAAATGATTTAATAGAATAAAGTAATAAATTAAATTAAACTTTTACATATATATATCTGTGTGTGTGTGTGTGTGTGTGTGTGTGTGTGTGTGTGTGTGTGTGTGTGTGTGTGTGTGTGTGCGTGTCTATATATAGAGATATATAAATATATATGATATGCTTGGTTGGAAATGAGAAAAAATAATAATTAATTTATTAAGTAAATCAATATATGGCAAAGATGGGTAGATAATGAAGAAAGAATTAAAATAAAATAAAGAATTCAAGGGATAAATGATGTTTCATTGGATGATAATGCAAATAATAATAATAAGAGAAATCTGGGGATAATAAGCATGATGTGTAAAGCAAGATAAGGTTAGATAAATATTAATTATCCCTAGACAAAATCTATAAATAGGGGTTGTTGCTCCTTCATTCACACACAATTCTCATACTTCAACCCACTCATTCGAGAAAGAAGAGAGAAAAGAAAAAGGCGAAAAGAAAAAGAAGAAAAAGAAAGAAAAGAGGAGGAGAGAAGACACGCACTTCTAGAAATCAAAAACTTTAGCTAATCTAGTTTTACCTCTTTTCAATTTACAATTGTTATAGAATTGTGATTTACAGTTTTTCTAGTGTAATTTTCAATATAAGCAAGTGTTTATTGTACAACCCAAAATTAGGGATATATTTTTTCTAAAGATGAAACTATATATATATATATATTGTATTTAGATTTACGAGTAGAATACAATATATACATTATTTGTACCCTTATGGACCCTAAGAAATTATATAGTAGTTGTAAGTCAACACATAAGGAGTATACCCATTAATACTACAATTTTGGTTGGCGGGTATTGAAATGTTTAGAACGAAACTCCGAACTCAATGACACTGAAATTAAGATTTTTGGAGGTCAATGGATATATTAAATTCGTATTTATGTGATTTGAGGATTAATTAATAAATATAGGAAAAAAAATGTATATAGGGTAAAAATAATGTTAAATAATAGAAAAAATATTATATAATATTATATAACATTATGAAAAACTTATTAGGAAAATTTGTAACATAAGAAATATTATTTATGTATTGAACCGCCAAATTTATAAAAGTGGTTGGTTATTGTGTACCAAAGGTGAGACACACGTCGACAATACATATTTTTAATATTTTGAGTCAATATTAAAGGATTAATTGATCGTGTTAATCACATTGATCCTGTGGATTAGATAGGTCGACGAGGGTTAGGTTTAAATAGAGTTGACTACAATTGAGCAAGTCAATCCTTTAATTGACCAAAGACCATAAAGTTAGATTTGAGCCAAGTTTTATGTAGATATTTAGAAACTAAGTTGATCACGCAATATCAAACATTAGTCGGACGCGACCGGTCATTAGAGGAGCATCGAGAGTTGATCATCCTTGTGAGTAGTGTTTTATAATTTATCACTTAACTTGTTATTCTATCATAAATGAAATATTATTACGTATTAAAATGCATTTGCGATCTTTAAATGTGATCTAATTGAAAATGTGCACTGAATATCAAGTCCAGGTGCAGGTTAGGGTATTGGATGTGGTAAAGTGTTAAAGCCGAGTGGCTATCGTACTTGAGGGTACAGTCGAGCTAGGTCTATCAATTGGGTTCCCCTAGAGCATTGAGGATGGGTCGTTGTCGTACTTGGGGGTATAGTCGGGCCAGGTCTATCGATTGACTCCCTATAGAGGATCTGAGGACTCCATAAATGAGATATGAGCTGGCAACTTTCTATGATATGATATAAGCATACGCCTAACCGTCGGGTTTTGCCCGCTCGAGTGGATTTATTATTGCCTTGTCGGCTATTGAGAGCTTTGGCATGTGGTTTCAACATTAAAACCGTTTTCAAAATGGAAGGTGCACGACTACATTATAGATTTAGTATTCATTAATTGTTGCATTCATTCACATTATTGTTATTATTGTGCATACATACATGACATTGTTTTTCTAGAATTCTTGTTCTAAGTTATAGATTAGGCTACATTACTCATTAAGCCATTATGGACAAAATTGGCTCATGACTCTAACATTTCATGTTCTTCTTCTACGAATAAAGGAAAAACGGTGGTCATTGCGTAGAGTGCACCATGTTTTTTTTGGTAGGTTTCCTCATGCGGTTTACTATTTTGAGAGTTAGTATAATGTATAGAAAGTGAGAAAAATATTATAGATATTTTGACTTAGACATTCCCCTACTGCTATATTTCGGAGACTATATATTGTTGACTTTTGTTACAAAAATTTATTATAATTATTGGTTCCAGTATTTGTCGCATATCTTATGATTACTCTAATAGCATTATTTATGGTCTTGTGAAGAGGTTTAACAGTTTTTTGGTGAGCTCAGTTTGGGAATGAGTTTGTCAAAATATTGTGCCAATTGGCTCGTCCTTCTCCCTATGGAAGGGGTCCCAACAACTATCATGATCTAATGTCTACACCTCGAAACCTCTCATTTTGCGGCAAGATCAGCACATGTGAAGATCAGTCCTATCTCATTGCAATATGCAATGCATGTAGCACCCAATTATGCAACAATCATAACAAGAATAAAAGATTAAATAAATACATTAATTTTCTATTCATAGAATAGATCAACTGCCGACATTCTCTCGGTCACCGATCGCGTCTCCCGATTTCTAGCCCAAATATCAAAAGCTTGCACTGTTAACACGTGTTTCGCTTTTGAAAATAATTTTTTATTATTATATTCTTAATTTCTATTGCATTTCCAATTTAAGTTTAATGTAAAACAAATGCCCTACATTGACGTAATTTTTCCTTGGGAGGTTTTTTTCTTTTAAAATTATAATATCTTTGATATTAACTTTCTATTACTCTTGTGCAATTTTATATATCTGCTATTTTGATAATATTTTTACACATTTTTGTATAAAAACATGATTTTCGAAAAAGAAAAACCTTGTATCTCATCTTGTAATGGCAAATCAAAATAAATAGAAGGGCTACAAGGCCGCTTTATCATTAAGTATGGCTTGATGTGGTTTTATTAACCATGCATATCACTTTCTAGAAAGGCATCAAGTGTCATACTTAATGGCAAACAAATTGGATTTTGAATCAAAAGATTAGTGTATTTTCTCCTGTAGTTGAAGTTTTATTTTTTAAAAAAGTGTGTTCTTGGTATGACAAAATCAAATAAACTAACTTTCTCAACAAAATGGGTAAACAAGAACATGTTCAAAACCATACTGAAGACCTAAACTTTAACCTTATCCATACAAAAGTATTATTCTTGTAACAACCCACCGCCACCACCACCGGGACCCACACCCACGTCATGGCACGTCATGGCTCGTCATGGCTCATCATGGCATTGTTACTCACAAGGTATTGTTCCCCCTTGAGATTTTATTTCGCCTCCGTGGAGTTTTGAACCCATGACCTAAGGGATAAGTACATTGTTCTTGCAACATCCACTACCATTGAGCTACTTGGCCCAATGGTAGTGGATGTTGCAAGAATAATGTACTTATCCCCTAGGTCATGGGTTCAAAACTCCACGGAGGCGAAATAAAATCCTAGGGGAGGGGGGAACAGTACCTTGTGAGTAACAATGTCATGACATGCCATGACGTGAGTGTGGGTCCCGGTGGCAGTGGCGGTGGCGGTGGTGGTGGCTTGTTACAATAAAAAGGCACGGCTCAATGGTAGCGGGTTTCGTGAAATTTATGTACTTAAGCCCTAGGTCGTGGGTTTGAATCTTCGTGGAAGCGAAAGAAAACCTCAAGGGGAGGGGACAGTACCTTGAGACACCCGGTGTGTCCTGGTGTGTCCAGTGTGTCAGTGTATTACAAAAAAAATGCGTCTTTTTGTCATCACACCACATAGGTCAGACCCACCGCACATCCCAGACACACCGTGGATGTGGTGACTCACCAGGTACTGTCCCCACTCCTTGGGGTTTTCTTTCACCTTCACAAAGATTCGAACCTGGGACCTGGGGCTTAAGTACCTAGATTTCACGAACGCTCCTACCATTGAGCCACGCTAGCACAACAAGGTTCCAAGCTTCCACCGAAGCTTCCAGGTTCAAGTGTCTCATACCACTCTACCCCTTCTACTTAGGCTTTCACTCAGAACAAAGTTTCACCCAAACAATTTCACAAATTGTTCGATAACTAAGGTTCCCGAACCCACTATACTCCGCCGTCCCATACCAGTGAGCATAGAGAAACACATTCTGCTAGATTACCGATCATTTGCCACACATGGTCCATCATTCTCCGAGTCCAGGCTTTCTCCACACCCCCGAATTCCTATGCATCCCATACTACATGGAAACTTCCCGGTTTCGTGTCCTGATCAAACAAGTTTCTGTTTTCACATAAGTTTTCGTCTCTAGCCTATGCCCTAGAGTTTTATGCTTTTGACCCACTATGCCACCCTTAGCTACACCACATTTCTACCTAGGGTCTTTCTCTGGACCTAGGGTTCAATTTGGTTGACTCACAACCTCTATCTAGTCAAGATACCACATTTGGCATCTTTCTGTTTCCATCTGGTTTACTTCTATTCACTTTCTTACCCTAATTTTCTACCTTCTAATTTTTCTTTTATAGAAAATAAGAATGTTCTTCAACTCCGACTACTTATATTAGCTGGTGTGACAACCTTCAGATCGGGCGGCGAGACCGAAGTCTGCTTAGCAACCGCGCTTTCTAAGGCAGAATAACCCACCTCCCTTTCAATGTTTAGCTTTACTCGAAACAAGGCTTATCCACTATCAACTCAACTTGTAGTCTTTGTATCCAAAAAAAACATTTCAAAATATATTTTTCCTTTTTGAAAACACTTTCTAAAACATTTTTCAAAAAATAGAAGGTAGGGCACTAAAATTTTAATTCAATTTGAAGCCCTAATTTGGGTTTCTAATTCTCGTCAAGCAACTAATGTTCAACTTTCTATTTCTAGCCTAATACCACACTTGTAACACCTCAACCCCCACATTCATTGAGCATTGGACATAACCAACATTCTTTGACAGTGGACTTAACCATTTGGCGGGTCTGGTCGGTAGCTCAATGGTAGCGGATGATGAAAGAATTAAGTATTTGAGCCCTAGGTCTTAGGTTCGATTCTCCGCGGAGGCGAAAGAAAATCCCAGGAGGCAAGGGACAATACCTTGTGAGTAACAATGTCATAACAAGCCATGACGTGGGTATGGGTCCCCAGTGGCGGTGGATTGTTCTTTGGGTAATAGATGTTGCAAGAACAATATACTTATCCTCTAGGTCATGAGTTCAAAACTCCACGAAGGCGAAATAAAATCTCGGGGGGAACAATACCTTGTGAGTGACAATGCCATGATGAGCCATGACGTGCCATGACGTGGGTGTGGGTCCCAGTGGCGGTGGCGGCGGGTTGTTACAATTTTTCTCTTCTTCTTTCTTTCCCATACCACATTTCAAGCAAGAGGGAAAAGTATAGAAACTAGGACCTCTTGCTCATGGCCAGAACAATCATAACCACATATACAACAAAACACAAATTTTAATAGAAATATTTTCCTATCAAGAGAAGTATATATGGAAGACATTTTTAATGCAATGAAAATTTGATAACAATGCTCTATTCAGCTCGAGAATGGTACAACATGTGCTTTCCTCCACACCATTTGAGCAGTTGTATACATTCGTAATTTCAAAGACAAATTAGTTTCTAAAATAGATTGTACAAACTTGTAGAAGAATAATCATATTTATAATTATGATTTAACACAATCTACTTTCTTTTATATTGCTAATTTTTCTACAACTAGTTGACTGAAAGAGTTTTGAATTTGTGTTGTTAACAAAAAACTGACAACTCTTTCTACATTTGAGGTTCTAATTGTTTGTTACTTACATTCAATTCCTCTGTGTTTGAAAATAATTTTTTGTTATTATATTCTCATTTGTATCTCATTTGCATTTTAAGTGTAGTTGTAAAGCAAATGCCCTACAACAATGTAAATTTTGCTTGTGAAGTTTTCCCTTTTAAAATTATAATATCTTTTATATTAACTTTGCATTACTTGTGTGAAATTTGATATATCTACTATTTTGATAATATTTTATACATTTTTGTATAAAATTTGATTTTTCGAAAATAAAAACCTTGTATCTCATCTTGCAATGGCAAATCAAAATAAATAGAATGGCTACATAACTCACCTTCTAAGGACGGCTTGCTTTGTTTTCAATAACCGTGCATGACTTTCTAAAAAGGCGTTGAGTGTTATGCTGAATAGCAAACAAATTGGATTTTTAATCAAAAGATTATTATCGAGTTTCAACTGTAGTTGAAGTTTTATTCTTTTAAAAAGTGTGTTCTTGGTGTAAAAAAATCAATTAAATTAACCTTCCCAACAAAAATGGGTACATAAGAACATGGTAAAAACCACACTTAAGATCTAAACTTTAACCTCATGCATACAATAATAATATTTTTCTCTTCTTCTTTTTGCTCCCTGCCGCATTTCAAGCAATTGGGACAAATATAATAAAGACCTCTTGCTCATGGTCAGAAGAATCATACTCGCATTTACAACAACATGTAAAGTTTAATTGAATTATTTTGTTCTTAAGAAAACTATGAAAAACATTTTTAATGCAACAAAAATTTGATGACAATGCTCTATTCAGCTGCGAAATGGCTACAACATGTGCTTGCCTCCACATCAATTGAGTAGCAATAGAAATTCATAATTTCAAAGACAACAATCTTTAAAAGAGTTTATATAAACTTTTAGAAGAATAATCATATTTTTAATTATGGTTTAAAACAGTCTACTTGTTCTTTTACAAGTATTTTCTTTTATATTATCATTTTTTTTGCAACTAGTTGTTTGAACGATTTTGAGTTTGTAATATCAATAAAAAACTAACAACTCTTTCCAGATTTGGAGCTTTCATTGTTCATTCATTGCATTCAGTTTCTTGGTGTTTCAACTTATTTCCATATTCTCAATTTGTCTCGCATTTCCATTTTAAGTGTAATTGTAAAACAAACGTCCTACAGCAACGTAATGTTTTATTATGAAGTTTTTTGTATTAAAATTCTAATATCTTTGGTATTAATTTTTCATTACTTGTGCATTTTAATATACTTGCTATTTTGATAATATTTTACACATTTTTGTATAAAAATATAATTTTATGAAAAGAAACACCTTGTATATTATCTTGTTATGGCAAATAAAAATAAATAGAATGGGTATAAGACACACCTCCTCGTTAAGGAAGTCTTACTTTATTTTAATGACCATGCACATGGCTTTCTGGAAAGACATCGAGTGTTATGCTTAATGCCATACAAATTAGACTTTTAATCAAAAGATTATTGTCTTGTTTTACTTGTAGTTGCAATTTTATTCCTTTAAAAAGGGTGTTCTTGGTATGACAAAATCAATTAAACTAACCTTTCCAATGAAAATGGATAAATGAGGACATGTTCAAAACCATACTTAAAACCTAAGCTTTATCCTTATCCATACAATAATATTATTTTTCTTTTCCTTTTTTCCTCACCTGCAATTTAAGCAAGTGGGATAACTATAGAAACCAAGACCTCTTGCTCATGGCCAAAAGAATCACAACTACATATACAACAAAATGGAAAGTTTAATTGAATTATTTTGTTATTAAGGGAACTATGGAAGGCAGTTTTAATGCAACGACATGTTGATAACAATGCTCTATTCAGCTTCAGAATAACAACAAAATGTGTTTGCCTTAGCATCATTTAAACAGTAGTAGAAACTCATAATTCAAAGACACAATAGTTTTTAAAAGAGATTATACAAACTTTTAGAACAATAGTCATATTTATAATCATTATTTAACACAATCTACTTGTTCTTCTACAATTATTTTATTTTGTATTGCCAATTTTTTCACAACTAGTTGATTGAAGGGTTTTGAGTTTGTGTCGTCTACAAAAAACTACCAACTCTTTCCATAGATGAGGCTTTGATTGCTCGTTGGTTGCATTCAGTTTCTTTTTGTTTGAAAATAAATTTTTATTATTATTTCTCAATCTGTATTGCATTTCCAACTTTCTCATTAAGGATGGTTTGCTTTGGTTTTAATAACCATGCATATGGTTTTCTAGTAAGGCATCGAGTATTATACTTAATGGCAAACAAATTGGATTTTTAATCAAAAGATTATTGTCTAGTTTCACTTGTAGTTGTAGTTTTATTCTTTTAAAAAGCATGTTCTTCGTATGACAAAATCAATTAAACTGACATTCTCAACAAAAAGGGTAATAAGAACATGTTCAAAACCATATTGAAGACCTTAACTTCAACCTTATTCCTACAAAAGTATTATTTTTCTCTTCTTCTTTCTTTCCTCTACCACATTCAAGCAAGAGGGAAAAGTATAAAAATCAAGGCCTCTTGCTCATGGCTAGAACAATCATAACCGCATATACAACAAAACAGAAAGTTCAATAGAATTATTTTGTTATCAAGAGAACTATGGAAGACATTTTTAATGCAATGAAAATTTGATAACAATATTCTATTCAGGTCCAAAATGGCTACAACGTGTGTTTTCCTCCATGCCATTTGAGCAATAGTATACATTCGTAATTTCAAAGACACATCAGTTTCTAAAAGAGATTGTACAAGCTTTTAGAAGAATAATCATATTTATATTTATGATTTAACACAATCTACCTGTTCTTTTACAATTATTTTCTATTCTATTGCCAATTTTTCTAAACAACTAGTTGATTGAAGAGTTTTAAATTTAGGTCATCAACAAAAAGCTAACAACGCTTTCTGCATAGGAGGTTTTGATTGTTTGTTCCATACATTCAGTTTTGTGTGCTTGAAAATAAATTTTTGTTACTATATTCTCATATATATCTAATTTCATTTTAAGTGCAATTGTAAAACAAACACCTTACAACAACGTAAATTTTGCTAGTGAAGTTTTCTCTTTTAAAATTATAATATTTTTTATATTAACTTTTCATTACTTGTGTGCAATTTGATATGTTGCCATTTCAATATTATTTTATGTATTTCTGCATAAAAAAATGTGATTTTTTTGAAAATAAAAACCTTGTATCTCATCTTGTAATGGAAAATAAAATAAATAGAATGGCTACAATACCCACTTTCTCATTAAGGATGGCTTGCTTCGTTTTTAACAACCACGCATATGGCTTTCTAAAAAGGTGTTGAGTGTTGTGCTTAATGTCAAACAAATAAGATTTTTAATCAAAAGATTATTGTCTTGTTTCACCTATAGTTGTAGTTTTGTTGTTTTAAAAAGGGTGTTATTGGTATGACAAAATCAATTAAACTAATCTTCCCAAAAAAAATGTAATCACCCTGTTCATCAAGTATTGGCTGAAGACCCCATTTATCAAATCCATAAATGTTGTCGGAGCGTTTGTCACACCAAAATGCATCACTATATACTCAAATTGCCCATACCTAGTCTTGAACGCTGTCTTCAATATGTCAAACTCCCAAATTCTTAGTTCATGATACCCTGACCTCAAATCTATCTTAGAAAACCATATGGCTCCTCTCAGCTGGTCAAAGAGGTCATCTATCCTAGGTAAAGTGTATTTGTTCTTAATAGTCACCTAGTTTAGCTTCCAGTAGTCTATACATAATCTCATGGATCCATCCTTCTTTTTGACAAACACAACTGGAGCTCCCCATGGTGACACGTTAGGTCTTATGAAACCCTTCGCTAGAAGCTCATCTAACTGAGTTTTCAGCTCCTGTAACTCCACTGGTGCCATTCTATAAGGTGGAACAGCAATAGGATTGGTACCAGGATGCAGTTCAATCTTAAATTCTATTTGCCTGTGTGGTGGAAGACCAAGCAAATCATCAGGGAACACATCCATGTATTCCCGTACCACAGGGATCTGCTGGATATCCTTGGGTCTCTCACTTTTTGTATCCTCCTCTACTAACTGTCTGAAGTCTTCTATCAACTTAACAGAATACAATAATGTCAATGTTGGGCTTCTAGGCAGCTTTTGTCTGTTCCCTTCAACCTTCAAAATCTCATCAGACAACTTTATTGTGACTCTCCATTTCTGACAGTCCATTTCTGCCTGATATTGGGTTAGCCAATCCATCCCCAATATCACATCATCTCCTCTAAAATGCAACACACAAAGGTCTACTAACATCCGGTAATCTCCAAAACGTAAGTTCACATCTACAATATCTTCGTGAACTCATTGTGTTTCTTATTGGAGTGGCTACCTCTAAGGATACCACTAAAGAACTAGTTACTAATTGTAACCCCTCTATTGTCTCTTCAAAAACAAAAGATCTCATAGCACTTGAATCAATCATTACCTGCACAACAACACCAAACAACAAGAATATACCTTCCATCGCTTGGGGGGGGATCTTGTAACACCCCAAAATTTCGCGAGTATGCCATGTTGTGAGCAAATTAGTAACATAAATAGTAGTTTTTATGGGAAAAAAAAATTAAACAATTTGTGAAGATACAAATTAAGGTCAAAAGATTAAACGTCTAAATTAGAAATTCACCAAAAATATAAATATGTATGTAACAAGATAAAATAAATTCATAATTGGTATTAGTTTAATTTATATTTGATATGATGAAAAGGGGACATTGGAATATCTTATTAATTGGTGGATGTAATGATTTGGAGAGGAGGATAAATCGATGATTGAAAATATATATATATATAATAAAATAAAATAATAAATAAATAAATAAATAAATATATGTACATATATAATAGAAGTATTAAAATGAAGAAGAAAAAAATTTTCATTATTAACATATATAATTAATTTAATAATATAAGGTTTAAATAGCTCAAGTGATCCAAAAAAAAATGGGGAAGGAAAGGAAACGTAACTAAGAAGCCGAGAAGAAGAAAGAACCAGATTCATCTGGTTGTATGTGTGGTGAAAGAAAGGAACCGAAGTAGACAAGTCTGGGAATTTTCTGGTTGCTTTATGTTTGGCGGTGGCCCGGCTAATGAAGCAGAAACAAGGGGGGTTGTGATGTTAGTGCTACTGTAAGACGAGGAACGAAGAAGTGGTTACTGCTGCCGTTTGGAGTTGTTGCAGAACCGTGAAGTGTTGTTGGCCAGAATTTATAGGCAGAGGAGGTGAAGGAACAAATGAAGGAGGATGGTGCGGTTTGATGAGAAGAACAGAGGGAAGGGAGGCAAACAGAGCAGGGTGCTCTGTTGCTGCTGCATGCTGTAGCTGCTCGGGACTATCATTGCATGAACAAAGGGAAGAAGAACAGAAACTAGAGCAACGGTGCTCTGTGCTGCAGATGGGATTGCTGCTGCTAACCGAACTATTGATGTTTCTGCTGCAGAATGAAGAAGCAGTCGATGGTGTTGGATAGTGAAACGAACAGAGGGAAGGAAGACAATCAGAGGAACGATACACTAGTGCTGTCGTGGTTGCTGCAACTGTCGAATGAAGAAGAAGCAATGCAGGGAAGAAGAATCAAAACGGGCTGAGCAGAAGGAGCAGAACGGAGAGGGAAAGACCAAAGTGGCTGGTTGTAAGGAAGTGGAAACAGAATAGCTGCCTGATTGCTGCTGCTGATACGCTGAAGGTGAGACAAACCGAAAGCAGGGGAGGAACAGAGGTGGGCTGCCGTTGCAACAACTGCCGGACGGAGATAGGAAGTTGATGGTGTGCTGCTGGTTTGGGCGAACAACAGAATGAGAAGAGCACATCTCTACGTGTGTTGCTGGTGCGTTAATCAACTGACGAACGTCCTTGCGTTCGGCTGGTTGGGTGATTGAGAAGATGATAGAAAGAGAAAGGAAACCAAAATCTTTTTTTTTTTTTTTTTTTTTGTTTGAGTGGTGTGTTGTTCGACAGAAGATGGATGAAACACGACTAATTCTTTGGGTTCCATTTTGGTTCGTGTTCAGCAAAGAATAAAAGGGGGAACGACTGAAAACTCTGCTCATTTTCTGGTTTGGACGGTCGTTGAAACAGGGAAAAGGGTGACAAAATTGCTAGCTTTAAAATCCTTGTGAAACCGTGGGATTGAATGAAGTTGGTTGAGGTTTGAACATGAGTGAACAGTTGGACATTACTCAAATTGGGGGGCAACAACATCTGTCTCGCCGCTGTCGTATGCACACGAAGAAAGAAAGGGCATCAGTCGTTTGTGTGAAGAAAACGATGCGAGGTAAAGTTTAAATTTATATTTAAATTTAAGTTTTAAATTTTAGTTTGAGGTTTGTTTTAATTAATCTAAGATGCAAAAACAAAATGAAATTAGAAATTAAAAAAAAAACCTTATTGGATATTTAGTGGAAATATTATTTTGATGTTAGTGGATTTGGACTGGACACTGGAACATGGATACTGAGGTATATTAACGTATAGGAAATTGGAGTTTCGAATTAAAACTCTAAGCACTAGAACTAAACATAGGTCATTTAGAAGTCTTATTTTGTTCGTAATTATTTTAATTATGATATGAATAATTTAATTGATTCATAGCGAATAAGAATATTGAAGAATACTTATAAAACTTAATGAGTGAAGTTGATCACTAAAATCATTTCGATTAAGTTAAAATTTCTTAAATTAAAAGTCATGAAATTATTATGAAACCTTGACTAGGAAAAAAAATTACTGCTATTAAAATAAAGAAGTTAGGAACTTATAAATAATTATTATAACAAATTTAGTATTGCAGATCGACCCTCGTAGAGCAAATACTGGCGGCGAACAGAAGGGGGGACGTTCGAAAATTCAGGTGGGCATGACTTCCTTGCCCATATGTATTATGTGGATTTAAGATTCAAAACATTGGTGTGGATAGTTCTAGGTTATTAGAAATTTATTGTGAAATTGATTGAATTGTTTGGATTGCTTGTGTGATGATGCGACTGAATCATAACTCGTTCATTTCATGCACAAATATTTCATGACATGCATAAATAGGGGAAATGCATTAGGTAGCATTAGTTACTAATTTGACTATTATATAACTTGCATTTTATAACGTTGGTTATTCATTCAGACTACTATTGCATGGTATGCATAATTGGAGAAATTATTCAGTAGATTTGAAATTGTTTGGCATGATTGATGCTTGTCTATAATACTAAAATAAGACGATGGTTTATTAAGAATCCACGTACCGGTGCGATTGATGAGCCTAAAGCAAATCGATGTGGCATCTCATATATGTCACCACTTGAGATTGTCGAGCTACAAGGCGAATCGTAAGTATTCCCACCCAGAGCTGACTACGACAGCTCGAAGTCTTTGGGAGACAATACGATGTCATGGTAAGTACACTCTCTTAGGTTGTGACGTGAGTGTCGATTGATTTTAGATGGTTATTGGAAACTCTGAGATTGGATTTGGATCACAGCGAATACTGAGAGGCATCTCAACCCTCTCCCGGTCCTAGACTCCGACTAGAACAAATGAATGTTTGAACACCTAATGTTTGAAAGTGTCTGTAATGTTCTGGATTGGGTCTGTATAATGCATGTGATGTGTAGGATCGATCCACTGAGCTTTCGAGCTCACTCCTACTTTATTTTTCAGGTACACCTGGACATAGAATATGTTGACTTACGTCAAAAGACCCACACTCTGATTGGGATACCTCATGGGGAGGTCATCCGGGATAGGTGACTTGGAAGTTATATTTTATGTACTCCATTGAATTATTTTAATGCATCTACATTGGTTTAACTTTAGCTATTTTATCTTTCAATGGTTTTCCTTGTTTAACGATTTTGGGTTGAATGAATAGTTTAAAATATTTTTCTGCTGCATTATTGATGACTTATATTAAGGAATCCAGTGAATATAAAATTATTTTAATTATTTTTTTTGTATGAGAAATTATCCAAAGATTGACTTGAAAACTATTGATTTTGAACTTAAGATTGAAGAAAAAGATTTTAACTGAACAAAACTTTGAGTAGCATCTCGATTTTCATCGAGCGATGATCCACACGTGAACGGAGGTCCGGTTGAAAATTTGGGGTGTTACAGATCTGCATGGGTGTCTGCTGGATACAGTCTTGCCTAACTTGTTTGTTGTGGTTAGGGCTTCTACTGTGAAGAATGAGTCCGACTTCAAGTTTGATGTGGTGGCTGAGATGCAGGGGTCACTATTCTCTCTAGACAGTCTCTAGCAAAATGTTCGCCCCTGTTACAGATCTAACACATCCCTAGCTTCCTCGCCTGTGCCGTCTGGATGTCTCTAAAACGGTCAGACCTTTTCTACTAAGTTTGCCATCGACTTTGAATCTGCCTCTGTTGCCAAGCTCGTGATGCTCCACGTCTCTCCTATCCAGATGTCTTCCTCTGTGATGGACTTGCAGTCTGTCCAAATCTAGTCCTCTTTCTGCTTCTCAATTCCTACTCAGCCTTTAAGTTTCTCTCCAATATCTGTGCCCGCTCCATAGTCTCTCTGAAATTTGTTAGTTTCATGGGTGCAACTATCTTGCTAATATCTACCTTTAGTCCTTCCATAAATCTATCTACCTTTGACTGCTTATCCTTTAGTAAATCGAGCACAAACCTCGATAGTTCAGTAAACTTTGCTCATATTCTGCTATTGTCATCGTCCTCTAAGTTAGACGAACGAACTCTAGCCGTCGGGAAGAAAGCATCATAGAATAAACATTTGAATTCCTCCCATTTCATATTTGCTCCATCTATGGTGGGGTCATTCATGATCATCTCCCCCACCAATGGTAGGCTAGTCCTACCAACTAATGTATAGCTAGAGCAACTCTTTTAGGCCATGATATCCCTATAGCATTGAGATGTTTGTTCATCTTGGTGAACCATATATCTACTACCTTTAGGTCTGTCACACTCTAAAAGATGTTGGACCTCAACTTCTGGAATTTGATCAATAACTCCTTTAGTTCCTTGTCATACCAATTGATTTGTTCTATGGCATCACTTCTAAGGATCTAGCCTCCTACTAATTCTGAAGTAGGGTGAAATATGTAGCTCTGTCTGTGGCTGTACAACTGGCTATATCCATGGTTGTACTAGTGCTGACAGATATGGTATCGTTACTGGTTGCATAGTTCTAACCACCTGCTCCACAATCCTTGGAGTGACCTCTGATATTACTCTCTATGAGATCTCTTCTATAATTTTTGGAGTCACTAGTGCTCCTGGTGGTGCTGCAACCACTGGGTACTATCATCTCTCTATTCTGGCTCATCTCTATTTTCAATTCAACCCCTTTGCCTCCTAGGTCTTCCTCTCGCCATTTCCTACAAATCAAAACTTAATTCAATATCTAGTAGTTTCATTACATTGAAGCAAAACATTCCAATAACTATAAAAGTATAGATCACTTGCTTTTCCTCCTTCAATTTGAGTCGCAACCCATCTTCTCAAAACTTTGGATACTGTGACTCATCCTGACCTACCTATACTCATGCTAATGTGACTCTAGGCGTGTGTTTCTAAGTTCTCAATTTGTCTCTATGGTCTAAGGGTTTATACTTCTAGGTCAGCAACATTTCGTTTGTTTGAGGGTATAGGAGTTTAGGTTATACTCAAAATAATTTATTACTTAAATTAAACAAGCGATCAATACACACAAGCATAATGAAATTTCAAGCTTCCACCCGTGCTTCTAGGTCCATATGTCCGGATTCACGTTCGTCCTTCTACATAAACTTCCACTTAAAATTCCATTACGCCCATTACAATGGCACAAGTATCTCAGTCTCTAAGGCTGACGCAAGACCCACCATGTTGGATCGACCCATCCCAGTACAACACAGTACATACAAGTTCAGCCAAAGAAACTGACCACTCACCAAACAAGGTCCGTCATTCTCTGAGTTTAGGGTTCCTCCACACCCCCAAATATCTATGCACCCCATACTACATAGAGACCAGAGATATAGGTTCCTCCCAAACTCAAGTCCTGACCAATCAAGTGTGTGTTTACCATGTTATCTATCTCTAACCTATGCCCTAAAGTCTTTTAATTTATTTATGACCCATTGTATCCTTCGTAGCAACACTCAGTTTCTACCTAAATCTAGTGTTTCAATGCATTACTTAGTTGACTTAATCAACTTCATGCCTAAATGATACCATCGGTTCCAAGTGTTGTCATCTTGGACCTTTCCAGAATAGTAATGCGACCTTCTAGGACCTTTAATCAACATAAAGATCAACCCTCTGGTACATACTTTCGAAGAAGAAGATCTAACAAGATCAGCCCTTCAGGGATCTTTACCCTAAGAGAAGGTCAACTATCCGGGATCACTACCTGTCGTGTCATATCAGCAACAGTGCTCAAGTATGTTGGCATCATCTAATGTTTTTCAAAAATTAAGTTCAAAACTCATTTCTAGTGAAAAACCAAACCTAGTAAAACTATTTTTCGTGAAAACATGCAATAACTTCAAAACCATGTAATACTTAAGAGTGTTTCCTGAGATAATGCTAAACAGCCATTACGTCACAGCCCAAACGTAAATTCCATCATGTGCCTATTTTAATCTAGGGCGTTACAGGTAATGTTCTAGTTTTTCCCAAATGCTTGATAGCAGCTCTAACTTTGTGATATCAACTGGAATCCATTCCCAAAGAGCTACTAATTGTGCTTTGATACCACTTTGTGACACCCCGGTCTCAAGTCCGGACTTCCTGGAATGGAACATCAGGTTACCATCCCCCGAGAATCAGAGTCGTCAAGTTCTCTTTCCTGTTTCCTGATTTCTACTTATATGCAGTCTAGATGCATGCATGATACAACAATTTAAATAGAATGATGCCGCGGAAGACATCTCAATAATTGAAAATGAAATATCTTGTATATGATCCAAAATATGGAAGTCTTATTCAAAGTCCAAAGTATAAAAATAAAAAGTAGAAATATAAGTTACAACAAAAATAGTTATCCACCCTGTTTAATAATTACATCAATATACATCCCAAAACAAAACAAAGTTGACCTCTTAGAGTTTCTTCACGCAAAACTTTAAAACCTGTGAAGTCAATACATATGACTCATGTGGGTACCTGAAAAATATAAGGTAAGTGAGCTCAAAAGCCCAGTAGTTCATTCCTAAACATCACAACCATTATAAAGATTTAATCCAAAACATACAAGCACTTTCAAAGCATTAGTTGTTTCATACAATAGATTGGTTTGTTGTAACCTAAGTCTAAAGGAGATATTCTCCTGGTAATCCCCGGCGCTTCAAGAATGCCATGATACACTAGGCTCAGTCGTATCTCACAATTAGGTGTATGCTACAATTTTCCAGCCATACACAATAACACATCAATTCTAATTGCGTTAAGTTTCAAGTACACTGCACGGCCATACTTGGGGCCCTTTAATCAATCATCAATAATAACATAAACAAACGTTTAGGTGCACTGCACAGCCACACCTGTTGCATTCAGGTATGCTAAGCTCAGCCATACCCTTGGAATCCACTATCTCAAAAAAAAACAACACTAAACAATCAATATTCATTTCCAAGGACTCTTAACTGGGTAATATAGTGTCAAAGCAGGGCTACCTACGATGCGCCTCCAGTTGTTCACTACAGGGATACTACAATGCGCTTGGTGGCTACATACATTGCATCGACAATTGTATTCTTAAATTCATTTATTTTCCTTTAAGTTTTCAATCCATCAAGTCATGCCATACAACATACTACTCATAATGGTAGCATTCATAGATATATGGAAAATGGAGATAAGATCCATGAAATGCATTAAAAGCGATTAATCTGGCACCAAGTATCTTTATTCAATTTAATCGAGTTAATAGAAATCGAAACATGCATACAATAGATCCTGAAACTACCAAACAATCATGTTTCAGATTAATATCTAAATAATATAAGTGAGCAAGGAAATCCCACCCACCTGAGATTTTCTCAGATTTCCTTTACCACTGTTCTCGCTAGAATTCGTTCCAAAAACATAAATCTGCAATCAGAATCATTATAGTACATCTTTTTAGGTTCACACTTTCTTTTCAAATTTAAATAAAATAATTTTCAGCTAATAAGAGATTCAAAAACTTCCTTAGCTTTTTAAATAATTATTTCTATCTAAAAAAGATCATTCCAATATTCGCATCTAAGTATTAAATAAATTTAATTTTGATCTCTAAATCTCCACACCCTTAAAACTTCGATATTTTTCTATCATGCATTCATATCCATATCAAAATAACCATCATCATATATCATTACTTCTAAAAAAAATAGGTTTAGAGTATAAAACCTCTAGCTATCAGTCCAAAACTTTCAATTTTAGCTCCGGAGATTTTCGAGTATTCAGACCTATTCTTTGTATACCAAATAATCCAAATAATTCATTCAAAACTAGTTGTAGTCTCAAAATTAAAGAAAACATATTTTTATATCTTCCAATTATTTAGGATTTTGCTCCGAAACCTTTCCAACGGAGCCTCAAGTTTCCACATCTATTTCAATCCATCAAATAATTTCTAATCACTCAAAAACTAGCTATAAAACTATTTAAATCTATATTTAGGGAAGAAAACTAAGCTTTATACCTTCCCACTATGAAAATCCCTTTTTAAACCCCCCAACTAAGGTTCAACTCTCCTGGATTTGTTTCAATTCACAAATCACTGTTCAATCACTTCAAAATGAACTTTTGATGCCCTAGATGTGTTCTAATGGCTACATGCACAACATGCAAACCAAATCTGGTTTGTTCTTATCTTCTTCTTCTTACCTTCCTTCATCTTATTCGTTATTCCTCTTCATGCAGCACATTCACAGAACGTAGCTACAACTGTGTTCCTCGCTCAACGCCCAACAGCAATGCACATAGCTGGGTTTTTTTTTCTTTGTTTCAATCTGCCAAATCACAACAGCTACATTTCTTCTTCTTTGTTCGTGATTCACAGCCAACGATCTTCATCTTCTTCTTTTTCTTCTTCATCACACCTAGAACACACACACACACCAGCTTCTTCGTTCTTCTTTTTCCTTCGCTTCTTCGTTCTTCTTTTTCCTTCGCACCAAATTGCACCAGCTAAGGCTTTTCTTCTTCTTCACCGTGCAATCCGAACCATGAGCAAAATCTAAATTCTTCCTCTTCATGCACGGCTTCTTCGTTTCAATCCAAACATAGCAACAATTTTTTTTTTTTTGCTTCTTGCCCTAACGTCAAACCCTTTTCTTCTCTCTTTCATGTGTGAAGACGAAGCACAACAAGCTTCTTCTTTTTTTTTTTGTTTCAATCAACCAATATTTGATTTATTTTTCAAACCATAGGTTATGCATACATTTAAATAAAATATAATTTTAATTTATTTATTTCTTGATTGATTGATTTTATATTTTTGTTGTCGACGTGCGCGCGTGAGAGTAAATTCCATTCATTTTCTTTTTGGCACCTCTTGCATCTTCATGCCCATGCAAGCATCATATTATTTTTATTTTTTTCTTTTGATTACTAATATTTCACAAACCTCGTATCTATGCATATTGTTTTTATTATTAATTCCTCGCAAATATACCATTCATTTTATATTTTTAACCCAGAGTTTATATCACAAATATGTAATAAAACATTTATTTTATTTATTGATAGATTATTTTATATTTTTATTGTTAATTGCGATGTAAACGCGTTCGTGAGATTTCGGGGTATTATAGTTTAGGCCATCTTTGCTTATTGTCTTGAATGAGTGTTAGTTGCATTGCATACTAACATTATTATATACATTTTACATATGTTTTGCATGAGTTTAGGTAGAAAATATTACATAATTACTCATAATTAGATGCATGATCAATTATATTCATATTACATATTATTTATGTATTTAGAGTATTTTAATATAGTTTTTATATATATGTTTATATTTTTTATTTAATGCCCGAGAAAAGATTATCAATTATTTTTGTAGGTTTGAAATAACTAGAAACGTGTATTATGGCATGTTGGTCATGGTCCATTCAAAAGCCCAAGCAAAGCCCATCCAATGCATTCAACAAGGCCCAAATTTTCTCCAAAATCACAAGAAAATGGGGCATGATTTATGTGCAAAAGAGATAATGGCAAAATCATAATTTGATGGAAAATGCATGGGCTGACTGTCACAAATACGGGACGTGAATTAGCGTGAGTAAATTGCAATGGCAAAGATGGTAAATAGAAGAAAAGAAGCATGGCTCAAATGTCACAATTTTGAGGTCAAGATGCGTGCTCAATTTGTGATGGCATGAGATTGTAAATAAGTGTAAATGAGTGGTGAAATGACAGAAAGGGGCATGAGAAATAAGACAAAACCAATGGGCAAAGATTGTAAATAATGTGAGGTTCTAATGGGTTGATTATCAAATAGAGAGTTAGAATTGGATTATGTGATTACCATTGCAATTTACGTGAAACATGAATCCTTATATAAGTAGAATTATATTTAGAGTATGACCACATAATATATGCCTATATAAAGGCATATGTGGGGAGAGTTCATTATTCTAGTTTTGAAGCAATTATTGAAGGCTACAAAGAGAGGAGAACAAAAGATCTCAAAATTGAAGCATAAAAATTGAAGAACAAGATCAAAGCCTAGTCTAGTATGATCTTTATTTTATTTAATTCTTTGATTTATGATTTTTTAAATCTAGCTAAGTATTTTTATTTCTAGGATGTAATTTAGATTGTAGGAACTTTTGATTTTTATTTTTATTAATTTATTTTGGGGTATTATTTTATATTTATGTGCTTAATGCTTTTTATTGTTTGATCACTTATAAATTGAATTTAGATTATTGAATTAACTCAGAGAGGTTCAATAATTGGATAATCATAATATAGACCTATCTGAATTAATTAACCAAGAGGTTGTTAATTCTGTAGGAGGTTGCACGTGATTAATATTTTTAATTCATTAGTTTATTAACTGTACGCCTCGAAAGGGGGTATTAGGCAATTTAGCTGATAGGACTAAGACACCTCAGGAGAAGGTTTTAATTATTTTTGCTATAACCTACAAAAACAAAATTTAGATTAATTGAAATAAATATTAAAAGTGAATACATGATATTTTACTATCCTAGAATTTTAATTCATATATTTTTCAATTTAATATTCACTTGCTTTCAATTTGATTTTAAATTTAATTTAAGTTTTTAATATTTAATTTGATTTTAAGCCTTAATAAAATTGAGATTAAAATTAGATTGGAATTTAAAATATTAACCACCAACTATTTTCAGAGAACGATAATCTAGTATTTACTGAGTATATTACTATTACGATGTTGTACACTTGCAGATCCCAACAAGTTTTTGGTGTCGTTGCCAGGGAGCGGTGTTAACAATCTTAGAATCAACTAAAATTGGTTAAGATTTTGACTAAGGATTTTAATTTTGTTTTCTTCTTTATTTTTATTAGAGTCAATTTGTTTTTATTATTTAATAGTTTAATTCAATAGTTTTGTTTTTTATAATAACAATTGATTATTTTAGTTTAAATTAGTTTAGTTAGTTTTGATTGTTTTTATTCTTTTTAATCACTAAGTTTAGTTTAATTTAATCGTTATTATTATTTTTTTGGGGGTTAGTTTTAGGTTAGTTTTTTTTTCTTTTTTTTTAATCTTTTTTTTATTACTCTATTGTAGTTATTATTTTTATTAATTCATTAATCATTTTTAGTTTAGTATTTTATTTTTGATTATTCTTATTTTTATTTTTTATACCTTCTTTTAAATTTTATTTTACTTTTATTTTTATCTTAGCTTTAATTATTTTATTTTTTAGGCATAAAATTAATTTAGTCAATTTCTGTAATTTATTTATAAAAGGCATTAAAAAATTATTTTTATTGTTTATTTGATATTATTAGTTAATTCAATTCAATTTTATTTTATTTTTTATTATTACTATTATTTTTATTTAATTATTAGTGTTTAGTTTTAATTGTTTTATTTTAATTATTCATTTAGTTTAGTTTAGTTCAGTTTTATTTTTTTCGTTTAGTTTTATTTTATTATTATTATTTGCTAACCAATTTTTTTAGTTTAGTTTATTTTATTTTTGTTATTGTTATTTTTTAGCATATTTTAGTTTATTTAATTTTTATTTTTATTCTTATTTATTTATTTTTTAAGGCATTTTATTAATTTTAGTTAGTTTAGTTTATCTTTATTTTTATTCTTATTCTTATTTAGCGTTGTTTCAGTGTAATTTATTTATTTATTTTATTTATTATTCTCTGTTCTTCTTTTTTTGTTCTTTCTATTTTTATTCTCTTTATTTTATTTTATTTTATTTATTTAATTCGTTGGCTCACTATACTTGATTTGTTTTCTTTGGTTGTGGTGTTTTAGGTTGTTAATGAGTATAGACTCAATAGAGTTGAGTGATTCAAACTAGTTTAAAACACTTCGATAATTTCAACTAGAGACTCGAAGCCATAGATCTGATATGGCTGAGAGTAGTAAATCTACAGTTGGTACTAATGGTGAAGCACCTCTCTGGGACTTTTTCAAGCCTGTGCTTAATAATAACTACTCCGAAATTGCCAGAACACCCATCTATGCCAATAACTTTGAGTTGAAGCACTCTTTGATTACAATGGTACAACAACAACAGTTTGAGGGTTTAGCTACTAAAGATCCGATGGCGCACCTGAACTCATTCATGAAAATTTGTGATATTGTCAAGATGAATGGTGTGACTGAAGATCAGTTGAGATTGAGGTTTTTTCCCTTCTCTTTAAGGGATAAGGCACGGACATGGTTGTAGACTCTCCTACCACGTAGCATCACCCCTTGGGAAGAGATGGGACAGAAATTCATGCAAAAGTATTTTACTCCTACCAAGGTTCATCAACTTAGGGGTGAAATCAGTTCGTTCAAGCAGTTTGACTTTGAGTCCCTTTATGAACCATGGGAGAGATTTAAGGATTTACTACGAAGATGCCCACAACATGGCTATCTTCCTTGGCTACAAATTCAGATGTTCTACAGTGGTTTGACACCACCTACTAGTGCCTTGGTTGATTCTCAACTGCTGGTGGTTCTTTGATGGAAAAATCTACTACAAAGGTCACTCATCTCATTGAAGATATGGCAGCTAACGCATATGGATATGGCACAGATAGAGGATTAGTGAAACGGGGTGGAGTGCATGAGGTTGATGAGATTATAGCTTTGCAGGCCCAGATAGCTTCTATGACCCACCAGATGAATTCATTAATTGAAAATTTGGGTAATAGACAATTTTACGCTCCTCTAAACCAATCTATTTTGGCTATAGCAAAAGCATACAAGGCATTTTTTAATGTAGAAGCTTCTATAGAGCAATTAAATGTGGTGAACCAGTTCAATAATTATCAAAGTCAACAACATGGGTCCAATGCTCTTCAATATTATCATTCGGGGATCCGTCAGCATGAAAACTTCTCTTTTGCGAATAATAGAAACGTCTAGCAAGCTCCACCAAGTTATGTCCTTCAACAGAGTCTATTTGAAAAGAAACCATCTATGGAAAAAAAATTGGACAAGGTCATGAATATGCAAGCTCGTTTCTTTAAAGAATTAACTAGAAGAATAGATCAGAATGACAACAGAGTCTCAAGTTTGAAAATACAAACAAGAAAATGAATGCAACTATGAAGAACCTTGAAACTCAGATGGGACAGATAGCCCAAGCATTCTCCACTCAGCAGCGAAGCTCCTTTTCTATTGACACTCAAGTAAATCCTAAAAAAAGCTGCAATGCCATATCTATAAGACGTGAAAGAGAAGTTCAGAGACCATTCATTCCATCTAGCCCTCCTATGCTAGTTGATGAGCCTATATATTCTAAAGGGCCAACTCTTATTGAGTCAACTAATCCAGCACCTACTGATGATGAAAAGAAGAAGTTTAAACATCCCGGCATCACTATTCAAGGCAGCAAATACCTTGAGCCTCCTCCGTCACCCTTTCTGTAGAGGTTTTATAAGAAGCAAGTAGATCATGAGACTATGCGGTTGACAGAGAAGTACAGTGCTATAATACAAAGAAAGCTGCCTCAGAAGTTGAAAGATCTGTGGAGTTTCACTATTCCATGTAGCGTAGGCACTAATATATTTGATAAAGCTCTTTGTCACTTGGGGTCCAGCATAAATCTCATGCCCCATTTAGTATACAGCCGGTTGGGCCTATCAGAGATCAAGCCAACCAGTGTTACCCTTCAGCTTGCAGACCGTCCTGTCACTTATCCACGAGGCGTTATTGACAATGTTCTAGTAAAGGTGGACAAATTTATCTTCCCATTTGACTTTGTAGTTCTTGATATGGAAGAAGACGGGGAGATACCACTGATTCTTGGGCGACCATTCTTAGCTACTAGTCAGGCCCTAATAGATGTCGCCAAGGGAGAGCTCACGCTGCGAATGAATGACAAACGAGTTGTTTTCAACATTTATAGCTCGTTGAAGCCCCTTACTGAAGTGCAAGAATGAAAGAAGGATAATATGTTGCAAGCTAGTGATCAGAGAGAGATTGAAAAGCCCATACCTCTTGATATTCAAGTTAAAGATGTTGAATTGGCTAAAGGGGAGGCTATACAAGCACATAAGAAACCTGAATATGCTACGAAAGAGCTGCAGGATGTTGTTCATACTCAGAAAAGTCCTAAGAAGCAATCACAAGATCCATTCCCAAAATATAAGCAGCCACGAGATATTATGAAGCAAGATTGCCTAAAGCTAAAGTGTTTGCAAAATCAACAAATTGGGCTTCGGTTAACCCATATCCACGTCAAGCTGACGATGTTAAACATAGTGTTTAGTGGGAGGCAACCCACTAGTTTTATTTTTTATTTTTTATTTTTTATTTTTTATCTTTTATTTTTTTATGTTTTTATTTTTTTCATTTATTTCCTTTCATTTAGTCAGGAGTTAATTTCATCTCCTATATATGCATGCATATTAGTGTAGTAAAAAAATAAAAAATAAAAAATTACATGCATTTTTAGTTACATATTCTGTAATATTTGTCTTCTTTTTCTATTTGTAGGTTTTCTAAGCACTTCAGCATATTCTCTTCCACATATGCATTAGAGTGCAGTGTGTTCTTGAGGATAAGGCACAATTCAAGTTTGGGGGTGCGCATGGAAGAAATTTTTCTTTTCATTTTAGGTTTATTTTTCCTTTATTTACATATTTTGTGTGCATTAATGCTTTTAAACTGCATATATTTATGGGCATATCACATACATAGCTATTGAAATTCTCTCATGACATTTAGATATTAGGATTATTTATTTAGTGTTGATACATGAGCATATAGATGTCACTTAGGCTAGATCCATGCCATATTTTGGAATATTTTCACTGAGTAACCTATGAAATTGAAAATTCCTCTAGTGTGATGACACAAAGAACTAGGGTACTTTCAAACAGTCTGTGTACTTGGTTTGTCTGAAATTTGACCTTGACAGATCTCTGTAGTCTTAGGTAGATTGAGAATCTGAAAATTGAAAAAAGTGAGAAGTAGAAACCAAACCACAAGTGAAAAAAAAAATTTCACAAACTCTTAAAATAATCAAATCAGTCTTGAACATTGCTTAGGAATGACTATAAGAGGGAAATGAAGTAGGTCATCATTGTTTGAGCCCTAGCCTAATGGCCAGTCTCAGCATTTATAATCCTTTGTAACCAATTTTGAGCCTTATATCCTATTTTCTCAATATGAACCTAAACATTATATATATAAACACTCTATCCTTATATGAATATCTTGGTTAGACCTATTTGTGTGAACTAATGGTTTTAATACTGTATATTTTGATTATGTGAAAGAAGGAGGGGATGCCAACGTCGAAATGCATATGTTTTTAGTTTTTGTTTCTATTTTCGATTTTGTTAAGTAAAAAAAAGAAAAAAAAGAGTTATATTTATTCTTTTAGTATTTCAGTATTGTCAATGAGAGCTGAACTTTCTACTTTTGTATGAGTGTACATGTGAGTACAATTTAGAATACACGTGATGAAATAAGTTTTGGGGAGCTATGAAGACAAAGTTGTAAGCATGAATGAGAAATACAAAGGCTTGAAAAGAAAGGATCAAGCTATATTGAAAAAAAAATCAAACAAAATTGGTTGTTATTATTTCTATGAGTGTACACTTGAGTTAGATTTAAATTCCTATTATACTTGTACCTTAAGCCACACCACGTTACAACCTAAAACAAAGACCACTGATCCTGACTATAGTTTGACTTAAGTAGAAGATAGATAGAAGAGAGAATTAAGAGGGTTTGTGTACTTAGGTATTAGGAAAGGGTTTCTGTGAGTGGAATGGTGCCTACAAATCACCTACAAAGTCTAGGAGGATTAAGATACTAAAAGATGAAAAGGTGAAGTTGAGAAAAAATAGATGATGAACTAAAAATTTAAACAATATGAATTGTCCTAGGGAAGTGTTAATGAATCATAAACTATAAGAATGGAAAATTGAGGTTACAATGATAAGTGAAAAAGAATTTAATTTTATGTGGTATGGTGTGTCAATTTAGATTAGAATCATTGTTCGGGGACGAACAATAGTCTAAGTTTGGAGGTATTTGTTAGTTGCATTGCATACTAATATTATTATATATATTTTACATATGTTTTGTATGAGTTTTGGTAGAAAATATGAAATAATTATTCATAATTAGATACATGATTAATTATATTCATATTACATATTATTTATGCATTTAGAGTATTTAATATAGTTTTTATATATTTATTTATATTTTTTATTTAATGTCTGAGAAAGGATTATCAATTATTTTTGCAGGTTTAAAATAACTAGAAACATGTATTATGACATGTTGGTCATAGCTCATTCAAAAGCCCAAGCAAAGCCCATCTAATGCATTCAACAAGGCCCAAATTCCCTCCAAAATTACAAGAAAATGGGGCATGATTTATGTGCAAAAGTGATAATGGCAAAATCATAATTTGATGGAAGATGCATGGGCCGACTGTCACAAATATGAGACGTGAATTAGTGCAAGTAAATTGCAATGGCAAAGATGGTAAATAGAAGAAAAGAAGCATGGCTCAAATGTCATAATTTTGGGGTCAAGATGCGTGCTCAATTTGTGATGGCATGAGATTGTAATTAAGTGTAAAAGCAAGGGCAAATGAGAGGAGCATTAAGATGAGTGGTGAAATGATGAAAAGGGGCATGAGAAATAAGACAAAATCAGTGGGCAAAGGTTATAAATAATGTGAAGTTCTAGTGGGTTGATTGTCAAATAGAGAGTTACAATTGGATTATGTTATTAGCATTACAATTTACGTGAATCATGAATCCTTGTCTAAGTAGAATTATATTTAGAGTACAACCACATTAATATATGTCTATATAAAGGCATATGTGGCGAGAGTTCATTATTCTAGTTTTGAAGCAGTTATTGAAAGCTACAGATGGAGGAGAACAAAAGATATCAAAATGGAAGCATAAGAATTGAAGAACAAGATCAAAGCCTAGTCTAGTATGATCTTTATTTTATTTAATTTTGTGATTTATGATTTTTTTTTAAATATGTTCGACTGAGTATTTTTATTTTTAGGATGTAATTTAGATTGTAGGAACTTTTGTTTTTTATTTTGATTAATTTATTTTGAGGTATTGTTTTACATTCTGTGCGCTTAATGTTTTTTTTATTGATTGATCACCTATAAATTGAATTTAGATTATTGAATTAACTTGGGAAAGAGGTTCAATAGTTGGATAATCAGAATATAGACCTATCTGAATTAATTGACCGGGAGGTCGTTAATTCTGTAAGAGGTTGCACGTGATTAATATTTTTAATCAATTAGTTTATTGACTGTACGCCTCAGGAGAGGGTATTAGGTAATTTAACTGATAAGATGAAGGCACCTCGGGAGAGGGTTTTAATTATTTTTGCTATAACCTATAAGAACAAAATTTAGATTAAATGAAATAAATATTGAAAGTGAATACATGATATTTTACTATCCTAGAATTTTAAATCATATATTTTTTTTAATTTAATATTCACTTGCCTTCAATTTGATTTTAAACTTAATTTAAGTTTTTAATATTTAATTTGATTTTAAGCCTTAATAAAATTAAGATTAAAATTAGATTGGCAAGATATTAACCACAAACCGTTCCTAGAAGACGATAATCCAGTATTTACTGAGTATATTACTATTGCGATCTTGTACACTTGCAGTGATCCCAAAAATGAGTCCTACTAGGGGGATGTTTTATGATCGGAACAATAATAATAGCTTAAGAAATAGCCTTAAATTAGAGGTTTAATAAAGGAGAAATCAATACTTGAAAAATCATGGAAAACATGAACATGGGAAAAATCTGTGACACAGCTGAGATTTTGGATGACCTGAGATTTTGGATGACCAATTAATTGAACAAATCTTAGCCAAAAACAAGGGTAGGAAATTCCGTCCAAGTTTGAAGTGCGTAAGTGGGTCAAATTACGTGAACAGTGATTGTCTCTCACATGAAAACTAAGAATTTAAAGTGATTAATATCTCACTTATAAACCCTATCAAATGAACCCCAAAAATTTCGATCTAAACTCGTGGTCAATATTTAAGAGGTATAGATCAAATTTAGGAAATTTTGCATGAATACAATGCACCATTTGGTCACAAAAAAGTGAAAAGTTTTCTGCACAAATGGAGCATAAAGTTAAAAATTTGACCAAGTGTGAAAATTTGGGAATTTTGACCAAATTGCCCATGTTTTGACCTCTTTTAACCTAATTTTTTCCAAATTGACCCATGTTTTCAAAATTTGACCAAAATTAATTATGTTGACTAATTTTGACTAAGTTTGACTAGTTGACCAAATTTGATCGAGTCAAATTTGGGTTGACTGAGATCGGTTAAGGATAATGGAACTAGAATTCAGCCACATTTCTTAAAGAAATTAAAATTGGGTTTAAATATTGCGAATTCGAGCATGTATCGCAAGACTGGGTCGAGTGTCAACAGGACATCGATATGCGAGACCCTAGGTGAGTAGTTTAATTCACGTGTTTACTTTAACTTGTATTCCTTGCATAAAACATGAGTGAAATGAAATAGGTTGAATAGTTTCATGTGTTTGAGCTACATCAAACTGCTTTTGAATATATATAGATGTACAAAAATAATGAGACGATAGGCTCAAAGTCCGAGCACAAAGTAAGGGTACGTGATGTGATTAGAATTAGACTCAAGGTCTAAGCAAGGAGCTAGGGCATATGATTATTTGCGCCTAGCTTCCGACCCACTGGAGTGACGACACTTGAGAACCGAGCGTGATTTAGGGTATTCGAGAAAAACTCCTAGCTAGTGACCTGCTTAAGTGGTTGATACGTCTGACTCACGACCCACTCGAGCGATAACTATAGGGTTGGATTTGATGATTCGAAATCCTAGTTCAAATACAGTCTTCAACTAGCATGAATTCAAACTATCCTTCTTTAACTGCTACATTGTTTATAACTGTTTTTACTATGTGCCATGTTTTCAAATACTCTTGATGCATACATGAACTATTTTTAGAATGTTGGCTTTACTACTCACTGAGCCGTGTTGAAATTCAGGCTCACTACTCTACTAACATTTTAGGTTCATCTGTGGCTGATATAAGGAATGGCGTGGCAATAACATAGTTCCCTAGTAATTCCCTTTCTTTTTCTGAATTTTGTTACATGTTGGTCACTTATGTATGTAAATAATGGCCAATTGTGTATTTTTGAAACAAGAAAATGTGTAATATATAAATGAAACCTTCTGTAATAGTTTGCTTACTTTCTCACTTCACTAAATGAATGTTGAAATTACTCTAATGTCACTTGTTGAAATTAGAAAGGCTTAACGGTGATTCAACAAACTTGACTCAATTGAGTCACTGTGCCGATCGGGCCACCCTTCAGCTTAGGGAAGGGGCCCTGACAAAAAATGGATAAATGAAGACATGTTGAAAACCATAGTTAAGAGCTAAGCTTTGACCTTATCCATACAAAAATATTATTTTTCTCTTCTTCTTTTTTCCCCTACCGCATTTCAAGGAAGAGATATAGGTATAGAAACCAAGACTTCTTGCTCATGGCCAAAAGAATCACACCTGCATATACAACAAAATGGGAAGTTTAATTGAATTATTTTGTTATCAAGGGAACTATGGAGGTAGTTTTAATGCAATGACATGTTAATTACAATGCTCTATTCAGCTCTCAAATGGCTACAAAATGTGCTTACCTCAACGTCATTTAAACAATAGTAGAAATTCATAATTCAAAGACAATAGTTTTTAAAAGAAATTATACAAACTTTTTGAAAATTAGTAATATTTATAATTATGATTTAACACAATCTACTTGTTCTTTTATAATTATTTTCTTTTATATTGTCAATTTTTTTTGCAACTAGTTGATTGAATGGTTTTGAGTTTGTGTTGGCAACAAAAACTCTTTCTGTATGTGTTTTTGATTGTTTGTCTGTTGCATTCAGTTTCTGTGTGTTTGAAAATAAATTTTTATTATTATGTTCTCAATATGTATTGCATTTTCACATTTAAGTGTAATTGCAAAACAATAGCCTACAATCAACGTCAAGTTTTGTTTGGGATGTTTTGTCTTTTAAAATTATAATATCTTTGATATTAATTTTCCATTACTTGTGTGCAATTTGACATATTTGCTATTTTGATAACGTTTTACACATTTATGTATAAAAAAGTGATTTTTCGAAAAGAAAACCTTGTATCTCTTCTTCTAATGGCAAATCAAAATAAATAAAATGGCTATGGGACCCGCTTTCTCATTAAGGATGGCTTGCTTTGTTTTTAATAACCACATATATGGCTTTCTAGAAAGGTGTCTGAGAGTTATGCTTAATGGGAAACAAATTGGGTTTTTAATCGAAAGATTGTTGACTAATTTCACCTGTAGTTAAAGTTTTATCCTTTTAAAAAGCATGTTCTTGGTATGATAAGATCAATTAAACTAACCTTCTCAACAAAATGGGTAAATAAGAACATCTTCAAAACCATACTGAAGATCTAAACATTAACCTTATCCATACAAAAATATTATTTTTCTCTTCTTATTTCTTTCCCATACCACATTTCAAGCAAGAGGGAAAAGTATAAAAACCAAGACCTCTTGCTCATGGCTAGAACAATCATAACTATGTATACAACAAAACGAAAAGTTCAATAGAATTATTTTATTATCAAGAGAACTGGGGAAGACCTTTTTAATGCAATGAAAATTTGATAACAATGCTCTATAAAGCTCCAACATGGCCACAACATGTGCTTTCCTCCACTCCATTTGAGCAACAGTATACATTCGTAATTTCAAAGACACATTGTCGTGACCCCTTCTCAAGTGACGTCACGACTGGCACAGAATTCTCAAACATGTCAGAACCCTGGCATGTCAGAAAACCCTGTAAGCCTTCCCAACCAAATACCACTTTCTTAAAAATTTTTGACAGAGTCTCCTCTAAAAATATAACATGTCACTAATCCAAATCATCTGATAGTCACAATCAATATAAACAAAAATATATATATTTTTCATCCAGATAACCATACATCCGCAAAATCTAAAATTTGTTCTGATGATACATTCAGATGATAACACATT
>JAJIYU010000808.1:0-43455 GCA_030144865.1 Tinospora cordifolia | reverse complement strand
AATTTAAATTGGAGGAAGTGGGAATTGGAGAAATAATATATATGAGAAATTATGGTGGTGTGGTCACGGATGGGAAAGTGGAATGATTATTGAAATTGGAGGATGGTGTGGGCGGTTGGTGTTTGTAAAGCAAATGGGGCACGTGATTAATATATGCAATTGTGTGGTCCATTCTTCCATTTCATTTTCTTTCTTTTAGTGTCATTCTTAGAATGTAAGACTAGAGAACCACGTACGTGAAAAAGAGGGAAAAACGAAAAGAAAATCTAATTTTTTTGATGAATTTGATCGTGTAAGCGATTTTTTTTAATTTTAGTTTCAAAAACGCTAAGTAAGCCTTGTACTATAATATTAGGAGTGTAATTTTTTACTGTAAACGATATTTTATAGCTATACCTAAAAATTATGTATTTTTCCATAGTGAGTAAAACCTAGTAAAAGTTATACCAAAACACTCCTGGTGATGAGTAAATCCCAGATATGTGGTTAGATTGTGTCAATTTACCTTATAAATTTCAAAATCATTTGAATAAGCTTTTGGATATGTTGAACTCAAATAAAACTTTGATTGAAACTCATAGGAATGTAGATAATGAAAATACGTACCCATTGACACCAAATTTGTAAATTTTAAATATCAAATGAATTTTTGGTGAATGATGGACCAATAGGATTATTTATAAAAATTTAAAAAATTTAAAAAATTTTGATTTGGAAGCTTATTTATTTTATTTTTTGCAATAAAAATATGGTATGTGAGCAAGAAATTAATTTTAAAGGTTATTGAGAATATTCGAGCTAATGCACAGCCATACTTAATGTCTAATGCACGTATGTGATTAAATATGAAAAATAAATACGTTAGAAATTCTTTATGAAAAGAAATTAATTGTGATTTGTGAATATAAATTGTTTTTGTGATAGGTTGATTTCGGTACATTGGAACCTAGATTTTTGGGAGTGGATATCAGAAATTGGTTGGATAGTAATTTCGGTGAGTAGTAATTATTTCTAGCATTATATGAATGGTGATATTATGTCAAAACCATGATTTTTATGAAATGAAAACTAATGCAAATGAAACTATATATTATATATGAAATGATGGATCATATATTATTGAATTTTATAGTAGCCGATTATCATACTAGGAAGTGAGATATGTGTCCAACCGGATTAGTTGTTGGTATTTTGTGACTATTTCTTTATCTTGGGTATTTATATGGCATTGTAGATATAAAATGAGTTTGAATGTAAGCATGCTATTTGTAATGACATATTTGCATTTGATTTGAAATTCACGCAATGTTATTTACACGATAGCGTGTTTTGGATTTGCAAGAGCATATCTAAAATGCGATATCGTTTCGATGCACTGAACCATAGAGAATAATGCTTCTTATATGATAATCAACGTGGGATTGAGCCATGGAAGTATCAACCTTTCTCTATGTGATAATCCTCGAAATGATTGTAGAGTGGGTGATAATTAGAGGTACAGTCTACTATTATCCAGGCCAGACGAGAAGAGAGACTGACTCTACTTCTAAAAGATATGGATGTGCATGTGTTTTATTAAACGAGGCATTGAAAATAGCATGATCATTATGTTGAATGTATGTATTTATGATTTAAATGTGCATGATGAATTTAAATGTTTTGTCTAATTTAATTTTCTATATGATTATTTAAATGCATCTAAATGCCATCGACAAAGATTATTCATTGGGCATGTTGTCGCTCACTTATTATCTTTAACATTTTAGGAACAAATAGGAAAGGGAAGAGACCAACGCAAGAAGAGTAGTTGACTCTTCAGTTATCGTTGCGTGAGTAGGTTTAATTACTTTGCGGGCTATAGTTTTGTATAATTATAATTATCAATGTATATGTAATATCACCAGAGGGGTTTGGATCTGTTTATACTAGTTAAGCATGTAGAACTTTGTAAATTATGAACTATGAGTTATGATTGATAATAACATGTGGTTTAATATTGTATGTTGTGAACTGGTGGATTGATAAAGTGTTTATCAGGTGATTAATTTTTCTTGTGATAAGTCAAATATTTAGGGAAGACTCTGTCAAAATTTTTGTATGGATATTGAGTAGTATTGAGTGTAAGAGGTTGACATAGTATTATGTACATAGGTACATCATATATGGTATTATGTGCTGGTCGTGATATTACTTTTACAAAGTGGATTACAACAATGTTGGTATCAGAGACTAGGATTTAATAAGCTTTAAAAATATAAAAGTCTTATATGATGTTACATTTGCTTATATAGGTATTTATATTGACAACTAATTTAGGCTAACAAGTACTAAGGATTTGATTTTGATGAAGTTTTATTTGCTTGTAAAAATCGGTGTTGAAGGGAAAAACAAGCAAGATCAACCATGGATCCTAATGAAAAGTTGAATCAAACACAAGAAGCTATATTGTCTCATAGCAACAGCAACAGACACTACTAGCTACTCTATTGGCACGAATGCAGGGTAACAGACTAGTTCCATAGAATGTGCTAGCGGAAGGAGAATAGAGTAGAGCGAGTGTTCTTGTGAGAGGTAGAACTGAACCAATTGCTGATCCTATTCCAGTCAGGTTGAGGTGGCAGCACCAGTGGATCCTAATGATGAGAAAAATAGGTATGAGAAGGTAATAAAAGCCTACAAGCGTAGGGGCTCTATTGAGTTTCCACGAGGGCTTGATCTTGAAACTACAGAAAGGTGGATGAAAAAGATGAAAACTATCTTTGAGGATATGCAAGCTTTAGATGGCAAAAAGGTGAACTTGGCTAAATTCAAATTGTTAAACAAAATTGATGACTAGTAGAGAAGGATGGCCACTAGAGGTGTGGGGGTTAAGTCATGGACTAATTTCAAAGAGCTATTTTATGAAGAATTTTATCCTAGGTGTGAGAAGGACAAGAAAAGAAATAAGTTTATGCATCTCACTCAAGGAAGTATGACAATAAGAGAGTATGAACAAGAGTTCAATCAATTAGCTTTATTTTCTCTTGAGATGGTAGCTACAGATGAGCTCCAGATGCAAAGGATTAGAGATAGGTATTCTGGTCGTATCTGTGAGGGGTTACTGTTAGCAGGGGTACAAACATATGAGCAAGCAACCAGATAGGTTGGGAATTTTGAGACTGTCCAAGCTAATGCTAGGATGAGAAGAGCTGTTGCTACAAGGATGACAGTAACATCACCAACCACACAGAGTGTACCAATAGGATAGATGAGTCCAACTATGGCAGGGAGGCCATATTATCAGAAGAGAAGGCCAGTGCCCAATAAGAAGCCCAGATATAGTAGTCAGGGAAGTAGAATGGAAGCATCTGCAGCTAGAATTGTGATAGGGCCGACACCACCACCAGCATCACATATGGCAGGGAGAGGTGTACCACAACCAAAGAGGCCACAACAACGGACTAGGAGCAGACCTTATATGGCAGCAGGAGGTACAGGGTCTCAAGTTGTATCTTTTACTTCTAGATCAGGTAGACCACCATTTATTTGCTTTAGGTGTGGGATGCCAGGACATAGAGCTTTTTAGTATCCACAATCTGCACCCCAAAGATCTTCTATTGTCTAAGGAGGTGGGACTGTAGTTGGGATACGTAAGCAGGCTAGAACAATAACATACCTAATCCTGACTCTAGCAAACAACTCATTAAAGGTATTATCGATATCTGTGACACTCGTATGTATGTTTTGATAGATGCTGGATTGACTTTATCCTTTATTACTGGTCATATGGTAGATAGACTGCATTTATCACCTATTAGGACTAGCACACCTCTAATTTTGAGTACAGCAGCTGGGGAAAGAATATATCTAAATATGGTGTGTGAAAATTGTGTGATGAAATATGAAAATCATGAAATGATTGTGTGTCTTAGAATTTTGAAATTTCTAGAATTTGATGCTATTCTAGGCATGGATTGGTTGATGGCCTATCATGCATGTATTGACTGTTTTTCTAAGAGAGTAGTCTTTCATATATTGGGTCAACCCTCGTTTGTGTATAAAGGTATGACATCTTTACAACTTTCTACTCGAGGTCATATGGCTACTGATGAAGAAGTAGGAATGTGGGTTGGTATTAGTTCAATGGTGGAAAAGGCAAAAGGCATCCAGTTAGCTGATATTCTTGTAGTTTGGGAGTATCCCGACGTGTTTCCAGATGATTTGCCAGGGTTACAACCTAAACAGGAGATAGACTTTATTATTGAATTGATGCCTAATACTAAGCCTATTTCCATTCTTCCATACCGAATGACACCAAAAGAGTTGCAAGAACTTAAAGTGCAACTAGATGAGCTGATGACTAAAGGGTTTATTAACCCAAGTATGTCACCTTGGGGCACACCTGTATTATTTGTAAAGAAGAAAGATGGAAGCTTATGATTGTGCATTGATTATCGTCAGTTGAACAAGGTGATTATAAAGAATAAGTATCCTTTGCCCCGCATTGATGATTTATTTGATCAATTGAATGGTGATAAGTTCTTTTCTAATATTGATTTGAGGTCGGGGTATCATCAATTAAAGTTGAGGCTATTATCAATTGGCCAAGACCAACTACAGTGATCGAGATTCATAGTTTTTTGGGTTTAGCTAGCTATTATAAAAAGTTTGCAGAAGGTTTTTCTAAATTAGTCGCTCCACTCACAAAACTGACTTAGAAGAATGTACCATTTGTGTGGACCTCAGCATGTGAAGATGCTTTCATGGAATTAAAGAAGAAGTTGACTACTGCTCCTGTGTTAGTACTTCTACAGCTTGGAAAGGAATTAGTAATATATACTGATGCAGCACTGACAGGTTTGGGTGGTGTGTTAATGCGGGAAGGTTGAGTGATTGCTTATGCATCTAAACAACTAAAGATGTGTGAGAAAAATTATCCTGTACATGATCTGGAGTTAGCAGCAGTGGTTTTTGTGTTGAAACTATGGAGACTTTATCTGTATGGAGAAAGGCTCATGTTGTATTCTGATCATAAGAGTCTGAAATGTTTGTTTGACCAAAAAAAGCTAAATATGAGGCAGCGTAAATGGCTGGACTTCCTGAAGGATTATGACTTTACTTTGGAGTATCATCCTGGAAGGCTAATGTTGTAGCAGATGCACTGAGTAGGAAATGAGAAGAGACTAGTGTGGTAGCTTTTCAGATGGCCCAGGAATGACGACTTTTAGAGAGAGTAACTATGATGAGTATTCTCTTTGTAGAGCCACATGTTGATATTTGTGCTCAGATGCAAATTCAGTTGACACACTCTCATATTTAGAAGATCAGAGAGTTACAACAATATGATCCTGATTTGATGATGTATGAGACTTGGGCTGATAGTGTAGATAGAGTTGACTAGCAGAGAGGTTCTGATGGTGTGTTGCGCTATCAAGGAAGGTTATGGATACCTATCGATTGGGAATTAAGGGCAACATTGCTTGGAAAGGCACACAAATCTCAATAAACTATTCATCCAAGGTCTACAAAAATGTACCATGATATGAAGAAGACAGTTTGGTGGCATGGGATAAAAAAAAATATAACTGAATATATGCAGAAATGTAGTATGTGCCAACAAATAAAAACTGAGCATCAAAGACCTAGAGGTCAGATGAAACCCTTACCCATTCCAAAGTAAAATGAGAGCATATTACTATGGATTTCATTACAGGACTTCCTGGATCTCATGGTAGATGTGATGCCATATGGGTTATTATTGACCGGTTGACTAAATCAACACATTTTCTTTTGAAGAACACCAAATACTCGATAGACCGACTGAGCAGGTTATACATTCGAGAGATTATGAGACTGCATGGGGTGCATATTCTATTATGTAGATTAGAGATCCGCTGTTTACATCGAGATTTTGGCAAGTTATGCACTCTCGATTTGGTACCCATCTCCGTCTTAGTACAACATTTCAACCGCAGACTGATGGTCAAACTAAGATGGTGATTCAGATGTTAGAGCATACGCTCAAATCGTGTATATTGGAGTTTGGTGGGAGTTGGAGTGAATATTTATCTTTGTGTGAGTTTGCTTATAATAACAGCTATTAGGCTAATATTGAAATGGCACCGTATGAGGCTTTATATGGTCAACCATGCAAATCTCCAACTTGCTAGTATGAAGTTGGAAAATCACAGTTGTTGGGGCCAAAGGTTATTGCAGATCACACATAAAAGATTAAGCAGATTAAACAAAATTTGAAGAAAGCCCAAAATCGTCAAAATAGTTATGTTGATCATCATCATAGACCTTTAGAGTTTGCAGTAGGTGACCACATACTGTTGAAGGTTTCCCCTCAAAAAGGTCATATGAGATTTGGAGTAAAAGGGAAATTAGCTCCACGCTTTGTAGGGGACCATTCGAGATTCTGGAGAGGATTGGTCCTATGGCATACAGACTTGTTCTACCTCCTGAGCTAGCCAGTGTGCATAATGTGTTTCATGTGTCTATGTTAAGAAAATATTATCCAAATTCAACACATGTTCTAGATTTAACATAAATACAAGTTGGGGAGGACACTACCTATGAGGAAAAACCTATTCAAATCATAGCCAAAAAAAAAAAAAAAACATACAAAAGCTATGGAATAAGAAGATTCTGTTAGTTAGAGTCAAATGACAATTCCATGATAATGAAGAGCAAATCTAGGAGCGTGAAGATAAGATGCAGGAGCAATTTTCAGATCTTTTCACTACTTGAGGTATGTTCCTCTAATTTAAATTTTGAGGATGAAATTCCTTAAGTTGGGGAGATTTATAACACTCCATATTTAAATTTGACATGTAAATTAATTTAAATAAATATAAATGTGCATAAATGCATGTATTTGTATGAATTACGTGTGTATGTACGTATAATTATATATATATGTATTAAAAATACACAATATGTGTATAAATTAATCAATTAAATTAGTAATTGAGAAAAATAATTATTAAAAAAATAAATCAACAAAATAATAATGAAGTGTTGTTCATAAAATTTATATTTATTAAGGGTTAGGATAAATGATAGGTAGAAAAAAATAAATACATTATATATATACATATGAAGTGTGTGGATAATGTTGGGTTCCAAATCAAAATTAAAATATACTGTATATGTATATAATGCATGAATATAACATTAAGTGGGTTGAGAATTTAAATTGAGGAAGTGGGAATTGGAGGAAGTGGTTTGTATTTATAAAGCTAAGTGGGCGGTTGGTGTTTGTAAAACAAATGGGGCACGTGATTAATATATGCAATTGTGGCGATCCATTTTTCCATTTCATTTTCTTTCTTTTAGTTTCATTCTCAGAACGTAAGACCAGAGAACCTAGTATGTGAGAAAGAGGGAAAAACGAAAAGAAAATCCGAATTCGACATGTAGGTAAGTGGTTTTCTCAAATTTTAGTTATAAAAATGCTAAGTAAGCCTTGTACTAAATCCGAGGGGTGTAATTTTTACTGTGGACAATGTTTTATAGTTGTACCCAAAAATTGGACATTTTCCCACAGTGAGTAGAACCTAGTAAAAGTTATACTAAAACACTCCTGATGATGAGTAGATTTCAGATACGTGGTTAGATTGTGTTAGTTTGCCCTGTAAATTTTAAAAATAAATACCCAAAGTTTTATAATCTTTGGACAAATTTTTCGGTATTTTAAACCCAAATAAAACTTTGATTGAAACCCATAAGAATATAGAGAATGAAAATATATATCCATTGACACTAATGAGAATGAAACCCATATCAAATGAATTTTTGGTGAATGATTGACTAATGAGATTATTTATGAAAATTTAGGAAATTAAAGAAAATTATGATTTGGAAGCTTAATTATTTTATTTTTTGCAGTGGTATATGAGCAAGAAATTAAGTTTAAATGTTATTGAGAATATTCGAGCTAATGCGCAGCCATACATGATATCTAATACACGTATGCGATTAAATATGAAAAATAAATATGTTAGAAATTCTTTATAAAAAGAAATTAATTATGATTTGTGGATATAAATTATTTCTGTGGTAAGTTGATTTCAGTGTGTTAAAACCTAGATTCTTGGGAGTGGATGTTGGAAATTGGCTAGATAGTAATTTTTATGAGTAGTAATTATTTCTAGTATTATATGAATGGTGATATTATGTCAAAATCATGATTTTTAATGAAAACTAACGCAAATGAAAATATACATTATATATGAAATGATGGATCATATATTACTGAATTTTACAGTAAATTTGGAAGTGGTTGATTATCATACTAGGAAGTGAGATACTTGCCCAACGAGATTAGTTGTTGGTATTCTGTGAGTATTTCTTTATCTTGGGTATTTATATGGCATTATAGATATAAAATGGGTTTGAATTTAAGCATGCTATTTGTATTGACATGTTTGCATTTGATTTGAGTTTATGAAATTTTATTTACACGACAGCATGTTTTGGATTTGCAAGAATATATCTAAAATGCAATATTGTTTCGATGAACTAAGTTATGGAGAATAATACTTCTTATATGATAATCTATATGCACTGAGCCATGAGAAGTATCAGTTTTTTTCTATGTGATAATTCTCAAAATGATTGTGGAATGGGTAGTAATTAGAGGTACAATCTACTATTGTCCAGGCCAGACAAGAAGTGAGACTGACTCTATTTCTGAAAGATGTGGACGTGCATGTGTTTTATTAAACAAGGCATTGAAAATAACATGATCATTATGTTGAATGCATGTATGTATGACTTAAATGTGTATAATGAATTTAAATGTTTTATCTAACTTGATTTTCTGCATGATTATTTAAATACATCTAAATGCCATAGATAAAGATTATTCATTGGGCATGTTGTCGCTCACTTATTATCTTTAACATTTCAGGGACAGATAGGAAAGGGAAGATACCAGTGCAAGAAGAGTAGTTGACTCTTTAGTTACCATTGCGTGTGTAGGTTTAATTATTTTGCAGGTTGTATTTTTGTATAATTATAATTATCACCGTACATGTAATATCACCAGAGGGATTTGGATCTATTTATACTAGTTAAGCGTGTGGAACTTTTGAAATTATGAACTATGAGTTATAATTGATGATAGCATGTGGTTTAATATTATCAGTTGTGAACTGGTGGATTGATAAAGTGTTTATCAGGCGATGAATTTTATTTGTGATAAGTCAAAGATTTAGGGGAGACTTTGTCAAAATTTTTGTATGGATATTGAGTAGGTGTAAGAGGCTGATATAGTATTATATACGTACGTGTAGCGTATATAGTATTATGTGCTAGTCGTGACGTCACTTTTACAAAGTGGGTTGCAACAGAATGTGTCTTTAAGCTAAATGTGTATGTATTAAAGTGTTAAACACATGGGGAAACTAAGAACGGGATAGTGTACACACGAGTGTCGCATTTATGTAAATCACGTAGTTACTGTGGTAACACACACACAGAACATGAACCCGATTGGTTACTGTGGTAATTGACCACGGTAATGTGTTGAAAAACTAGTCTGTGCACTGACTACTGCGGTAACATGTGTTGTCGATTCCAACGACTGTGGTAATGCGTCGTATACTCAGTTTTTTGTTCTGGCCTTGTGCACACCATGGGATACCTATGTAGAGGACATGAACCTATGATTTGAACGCGCTATGTATGCTTTAGACTCACAAAACCTTGGCATTAAAATCTTATAGATTGAGGATCTAAAGTGCGCATGGCGAGGAATAAAGGTGAAAAAGAAAGAAAGCCTAAAAAGTGGGTGTGATTACTACATTCTCTACTATTATTTGGATTTTAAATATTAAACATGATGATTGATTATTTTGAATAAGCATTAGGAGCATACTAAGATTATTCTTGAGTGACTATTGATTATAATGATTGAATGAACTTCTTAAATAGCATGATGATTGCTTAAAATTGCTACACTCACATGCTTAGATAACTTGAAATGATTCATGCTATGATTGAATGACTTGAATGTTAGTATGATTGATTTACATGCATATGAAGTATTACTTGTGATGAATGAAATGTGATGTGATCGTGAAATTAAAGAAGATCAAATTAAAACTTCATAACCATGTGCCGAGGTGATGACCGGCCTTTGGATTCATCATGGGTGGCCCCAATTTAGACTGGCTGCGGGGTTGGGTGTCACTTCGGACTTCACGCCCCCCTCAGGGTCCCAAAAGGTAACCAACCTTCGGGCATTACCTCCAGACGTTGTCCCAGACCACGAGGAGGGGCATTGAAGCTAGAAACCCGTCTGTCTAATTTGCGACAGACAACAAAGAAAGTGTTTAAAACACCCTAATGCAATGAAAATGTTTGCATGCTTTGTATTATGGTATGAATAATACTAGTGATGTCCTATATGATCCACTGGGCGTTTGAGCTCATCCCACTTTCTTTTTCAGGTGAGATTTGATGCAATACGAGTTGACCATCTTCAGGCGACTTCGATTATTTTGTTGAAATGTCACTGGAGAGGTTATTAAATGTTTTTTGTGTATAATATATTTTTTTGTAATTAACTTGAACAAGGTTTGTGCCCTTTCTTTTTGGACTGATCATTTTATTCAAAATTAAATGTTCTAAGTTTATTACGAAAATCTTCAGGTTGTTTAAATGTTGAATTTGAAGCTTCTCATCCCACCAGTAACATAATTGTTTTGACTGATTTCTGCACACATTAACTGTTTTAGACTGGAACATTTAACCTTTTGTTTCCTTTCCTTCTTCCTTTTTCCTTGAATTGTTTGAAACTTTACTAATCAATCTCTTTCACCTATGAACTCTCATTTCAAAGGATCCCTAGTTTATTTAAATTGATTTTATTATTACTTGAAAGATAAACTGGAAGGATAGTTTTGAAAGAAAGAAAGAGACAGAGAGCAGTTGAAATTCAGTAGTGTTCCAGTTCTCGACGGATGACTATTTCGCGACCTCTCTTGCTAAATGGGCGCGCTTCTCTTAGCTCATGACCCAGGACATGAAGGGATTGGGGGCTAGGGTGCCATGGACTGTGGTAACCAAATTGCATAATTTTGAATCGAATTCATTACCGTAGCAGTGACTGTAGTAATCAGGGACAAATAATACTATTACCACGATTAGTTAATAAAAGAAGATTTGATATGTCCCCTGAATTATGGATTTGTGTCGGGCCCGAATCACCCCAACCAATTACCCAGGTAATGTGACTAAAAAAGTAATTTGAGCAATCTTAAGCTACAACTATTAAAGGAGAAGAGTTTTAAGCATTCCATATCAATCACCTACAATTCAACATCCATTGTACATACATTTCAACATTCATTGAAAATATTTCTATAGATCAAGGAGGTTTAGCTAAAGGGCTCGAGCAAGGAGCAAGGGAAGAAATTCAAGTCTCTCTAATATGATTTTTATTGTTTATATTCTTTGTATCTGTATTGTTTACATTATGTTAAGCTAAACTCTCCATTCTAGGATGTAATTTCAAGTGTTTGAACCCGTGATTCTGAACTTAAATTCCTGAGTAACAGATAAGAGCATTCCATTCAAGTTCTTAAGTAATCTATGTGTATATTTTGTTTTATTTCTTATGATCTTAATGCTTTCTATTTAATGGCCATCGATTGGAGGATATTTAGGCTATTTTACTAACATAGGAAGATGTTTAATATTTGGATAATCAAGTTATAATTCAGGATAGACTAATGGACCAGGATATAGCTGGTTTTGATAGGAGATTGCACATGAAAATGATACTGTATCAGTTATTTTTCAATGTTCCTTGGGAGAGGGTATTTGAAACTTGACTAATAGGTGTTAAGATAACCCGAGAGGGAGTTCTCATGGCAAGTGTTATAACCTACAAAACACAAAATAGATAGTTGAGACCATAATTAAAGGGGGATCACATGAGGCTTTATTATCCTAGAAGGTTGATTAATATAGTCTTCAAAGCACTTTTCTGTTGCTTTTAATTTCATTTCTGTTTAACAATCACCTTTAATTTGTAGCCTTGATAAAATTGATACTAATAGTACATTGGGCTTTGAAATTATAGCTCCAAATCCGTTCTTAGAGAATGACATCTGGTTCTCAAACGATTTTACTACTTGCGACACTGTATACTTGCAGTGTCAACCAACAAGTTTTTGGCGCTATTGGCGAGGAACGACAAGAAATAATCTTAGATCTAGTTGAACTTGGTTAAATTTTAATCAAGACATATTTTTATTGTTATTTTTTTTCTTGTCTTAAAATTTTTGATTTGTTGGATACACTTGATCTTCGGTTGTTTTGCTTGTGGTGTTTCAGCTATGAATGAATATAGACTCAACTGAGTTGAGTGATCTTAATTTGGCTAAAACATGTAGGCAAACTCAGTTAGAGATCAAAAGACACATTTCACGTGGCTGAAAGTAGCAAATGCGCCATTGGCCATGAGGGTGAAGCTCCACTACGGGACTTCTTCAAGCCTGTACTAAACAAAAATTATTCCAGCATTGCTAGAACTCTCATCAATACCAATACTTTTGAGTTGAAGCCATCCTTCCTCACAATGGTGCAGTAACAACAGTTTGGTGGTTTGGCCACCAAAGATCCAATGGCTCATTTGAACTCTTTTATGGAAATCTGTGACATGGTAAAAATGAATGGTGTCATAGAGGATTGATTAAGGCTAAGGCTATTTCCTTTTGCTTTAAGAGACAAAGTGAGAATGTGGTTGCAAACTATTCTACTTGGTAGTATCACTACTTGGGAAGAGATGGGCCAAAGATTTATGCATATATACTTCACTCCAACAAAAGTCCATCAACTCTAGGGTGAAATAAGCTCATTTAAGCAATTAGATTTCAAATCTCTCTATGAAGCTTGGGAGAGACTTAAAGATTTGTTAAGAAGATGGCCTCAGTATGGCTATTTTCCATGGCTCCAAATCCAAATGTTTTACAATGGTTTAACACCATCTACCCGAGCCTTGGTAGATTTAGCAGCTGGAGGATCATTAATGGGAAGGTCTACCATGGAAGCAACGCAATTGTTTGAAAACATGGTAGCAAACGCTTATGGCTATGGAACTGAACGAAGCTCAACAAAAAGAATAGGAGTTCATGAGGTAAATGAAATTGTGGCTCTTCAAGCCCAACTAGCAGCAATGATACACTGAACATATGGGATGGGAAGATTGGAAATGGCCAATTTCAACCACAAAAACATAATCAATCTTAGCCATAGTTGAAGCAAATAGAACTCTTTTTACAGAGGAGACATTAGTTAAGCAGTTGAGTATGATCAACCGCTTTGGCAACTACCAAGGGCAACAACAAGGGAATCAATTCCCCAAATACTATCACCCAGGAATCCGAAATCATGAAATTTTCTCCTATGCAAATAATAGAAATTTCCAGCAAGCTCAACCCAATTTTGTTACACATCAAAGCTTGCACAAAAAGAAGCCATCATTGGATGAGAAAATGGATGAGATGATGAATATGCAAGCCCGGTACTTAAAGTAATTGATTGGTAGGATTGATAAGAATGATAAAAGAGTTTTTGGGTTGAAAATTCGAATGGGAAACATGAATGCAACTATAAAGAATGTTGAGACTCAAATGGGGCAATTGGCCCAAGCATTCAACAATTACCAACAAGGATCTCTCCCAAGTGACACACAAGTGAATCCTAAAGAAAACTGCAAGGCCATATTTACAAGAAGCAGCAAAGAAATTCAAGGCCCTTCCCTACCACCCAATTCTTCCATACCAGCTAAATAATCCAATGAGACAACTCAACCTGAAGAAAAAAAGAAGAGAGAAAGATTATCTGGGATCACAATCCAAGGCAACAAGAAGCTTGAACCTCCTCCGTTACCATTTCTGTAGCAGTTTTACAAGAAGCAACTAGTTGAGCAATTTGCTAAATACACTGACATGTTTAAAAAGATTCATATCAACATTCTATTTGCTGAAGTGCTGCAACATATGCTAAATTACATCAAATTCATAAAGAGAAATCATGTCCAAAAAGCGCAAGTTGGACGAGCATGAAGCTATGAGGCTCATGGAGGAGTGTAGTGCAATAATACAAAAGAAGTTGCCTCAAAAGCTAAAAGATCCAGGTTGTCTTACCATTCCTTGCACTATAGGAAAAACAACAACTTGAGAAAGCTTTATGTGACTTAGGGGCTAGCATAAACTTGATGCCATTTTCAGTATACTAGAGGTTGGGACTATGATGAAACCTGCAAGCATCACTCTTCAATTAGTTGATCATTCACTCACCTATCCAAAGGGAATCATTGAAGATGTGTTGGTGAAAGTAGATAAATTTATCTTCTAGTTGATTTCGTGGCATTGGATGTGGAAGAAGATAATGAAGTTCCATTGACTGTGGGGAGACGATTCTTAGCCACTGGACGAGTCCTTATAAATGTGTCAAAAGGAGACCTCACCCTACGAGTTAACGAAGACAAAGTTGTCTTCAACATATATCAATTTGTGAGGCCTAAATCTGAGGAGCATGAATGCAAACAAATCATTGTATTATAAGTAGAGACTCAATCAGTGGTTAAAGAATTGAAATATGAAGTTGCTACAGTCACAAAAGTTAAAGGGGAATAAAGGGAAAGTGTCACAAGTAAATCTGAAACTTATCCTTATAACAAATGAGTCAATTGATGAGTTTTAGAAGCAAAAAATTCCGTTAAAGTAGTCATACCACCATTTACTAAAATATAAGCAACCAAAGGACATTGTCAAAAAGGAATTGTGCAAAGCCAAGGTGTTCACAAAGGTCGAAAAATTGGGCTTTGGTTAACGAGTATCCATATCGAGCTAATGGCGTTAAACACAGCGCTTGGTGGGAGGCAACCCACTAAAATTTAGTTTTTCTTTCATTTTAATTCTTCTTTTATGGCTTGAATTTTAATTTCTTTTATGGCTTAGTGTTCTTCCTATTTTGAATGGTTTGTTAATGGGTCTTAAGGATTTGTAAATTACATCCCCATTTTTAGGTTGAACTTATCTATGAAATTTAGTTCTATACATTGAGCATGTTAAATTGATCCAACAATTCTCATATGCATAAATTGAATTATTTTGGATGCTAATGTTCCATTGGATTATTAAAAATATAATAGTGTCTGCTATGCTACAGAGTTCTTCAGAGATGATGTTGGACAGTGATTTCCTATCATTTTCATGGGACATCTATTTTGTTTTGTTAACACTGAAATTTCCAAAGTCTTTGCACTTTAATCTTATACGTTTAATGATTTCAAATTTTGTCATTTCAATGAATGTTTTATTTGTGAATCATAACTAATCATGTTTGCTATTTGTTTCTTTTATGCATGTTTTGAAAGCAAGTACGTATAAGGATGGCTATGAATCATTGTGACGCCTCCCTACATTCGAAGGACATGTTGACATTGTGCTCTTAAGGACAAGGCACTGTTTAAGTTTGGGGGTGAGCATTGAAGAAAATATTTTTCAATTCAAGTCAATTTTTTTTTTAATTTTTGAATGACATTGTTCGTAAATTGCATATTTATAGGCATATCACAAATTCTTTTCCATTTAAACTCTATTTAGGCATTTAGCAATAGGACATATCATAAATATTACACTCAAGCTAAATCCATGCCATTTTTTCGTTGAAAAAGTTTACTAAGTTTTAGGTGAATTGAGAATTCGAAAACTGAGAAAAGTGAGAATTGAAATCACAACACAAGTGGAGAGCCACAGACTCTTAAAATATTCAATTCTATTTGAATATTGTTTAGTAATAACTTTAGGAGGGAAATGATGTAGGCCATTTTGTTTAAGTTTGAGCCTAAAAATAGATCCTAGCCCATAAAGAATCCCTTTGCAACCAATTTTGAGTCTTGAAGCCTGTTTCTTTGAAATAAACCCAAATATGAAGCACGCGATACTTCTCATGTATATATCAATTGAATCTATTTGTCTGCACTCATAGCGATGATAATGCTTATTGTGATGAATGAAAGGATATAGTTATCAATGTGCATACTTTCATGATATAAAAAAAGAGAAGAAAATAAAATAAAAATGAGATAGAGATATCTTTACACAATAATTCAATCTTATTGATGAATGTTGAGCTTCCAATGTGTTTTATGGGTGTATATATGGGCCCCAATTGAAATGCATGTGAATCATAAGTTTGGGGGAGCCAGGAAAGCAAGGTTGAGGGTATAAAAAAAGAGAAAAACAAAGGAGTATACAAAAGCGGATCATGAATATAGATGATAAAACAAAGAAGGTTGTTATCTTATACCTAGAACTAAGCCACGTTAAAACCTAAAAGAAAGACCTCTAATCCTAACTTTAATTTAACTTGAGAAAAAGATGGATAGAAAAGAGCATTGAGAGAGTTTGTATATGTAAGTATTAGAAAAGGATTCAATGAGTGAAATCAGCTACACAGTCTAGGAGTACTAAATTATTGACAAACTAAAGGGTGAAGTTGAAGAAAAATAGAGGATGGAGTGAAATTCTAGACAACCATAATGGCCCTAAGAACTTGTCAATAAAACACATGCTAGAGGAGTGGAAAATGGAGGCAATGATGAGTGAACGCACATAACTATATATGGTATGTCTTTGAGCTTTAGTGGCTGAGTTATTGTTCGAGAACGAACAATAGTTCAAGTTTGGGGTATTTGTTAGTGGCATAGCATACTAACTATATCCCATGCATTTTGCATGTGTTTTACATGGTTTGAGTAGGAATTAAGATATATTTGCATTCATATGTGCATTTAAGCATTAATAAACACATTTGCATGTCATTTGCATAGTTAGAAGAGGTTCAATGTGATATTGCGTGTTTATATTTCTGAGTTAATGTTGAAAAAGGTACTTAAGAATTTATGTAGGTCCAGGATGAGTTATTACAAGTATATTGAAGATTGATGATGAGAACTGACCCAAAATTGCACAATTCAACTTATTACCACAGTAGGGGAACTCATTACCGTGGTAACCAGTGCAAAAAATGAAGGGCAAGCCTAGAAAAAATGCTACAGTACATTACCACAGTAATGGTTCGGGGTAATGAGAAGCAGGAATTCATTATCGCGGTCAATGATTGAGGTAACCAATAGAGCAAAATTTGGGGTAATTACATTACTCCGGATTAGTTACCATAGCAATGTAACTAAAAAAGTAATTTGAGCAATCTTGAGCTACAAGTATAAAAGGAGAAGAGTTCTAGGCATTCCATATCAATCACCTATGGATTCAACATTCATTGTACATACATTTCAACATTCATTGAAGATATTTTTGAAGATCAAGGAGGTTTAGATAAAGGGTTGAAACTAGGAGCAAGGGAAGAGATTCAAGTCTCTCTAGTATGATTTTTATTGTTTATATTCTTTGTATTTGTAATGTTTACATTACGTCAAGCTAAACTCCCCATTCTAGGATGTAATTTCAAGAATGTGAACCCTTGATTTTGAACTTAAATTCATGAGTGACAGATAGGAGCATTCCAATCAAGTTCTAAAGTAATCTATGTTGATGTTTTGTTTTATTTCTTGTGATTTTAATGCTTTCTATTTAATGGCCATAGATAGGATGATATTTAGACTATTTTACTAATTCGGGAGAAAGGTTTAACAGTTGGATAATCAAGTTATAATCTAGGATGGACCAATGGACCGAGAAGTAGTTAATTTTGATAGGAGGTTGCATGCAAAAAATAAAACATTAGTACATTAGTTATTTTTCAGTGCGCCTCGAGAGAAGGTATTTAAAACTTGATTAATAGGTGTTAAATAACTCAGGAGGGAGTTTTAATGGCAAGTGCTATAACCTACAGAACACAAGATAGATAGTTAAGATCAGAATTAAAAGGGGATCACATGAGACTTTACTATCCTAGAAGCTTGATCAATGTAGTCTTCAAACCACTTTTTTGTTGTTTTTAATTTCATTTCTGTTTAAAAATCACCTTTAATCTATGGCCCTTATAAAATTGATACTAATCGTAGATTAGGTTTTGAGATTATTGCTCCTAATCTGTTCCTAGAGGAAGACATTTGATTTTCAACCGGTTTTACTACGTCAAACACTGTATACTTGTAGCGTCAACTGACATGGACCCGATTTTTCAAAAAAACATTGCATAAAAAACAAACAATTTTTTGCATAATAATAAACCCTAAACCCTAAATTATATTTCTTAGACAATTTTAGGCTAAAACTGGTGAGCTTGAGGTGATTGGTGAGGTAAGAGAAGAGAGTGGTTGTAACTGGTAGAAGAGACCTTAAGGTGAGGTTCGTGTCATGAGCCTCACATTAGAAGAGAAGACAACCATCGTGATTGGTAGAAAAGAATTTGAGGTGAGGGTCATGATGTCACACCGTCATGACTGGTAGAAGAGAAGACAAGAAATGCTACAAAATGGAGACAACCATGATATGAGATAAGAGAAGAAATGCACTGTGAGCCATGAGAAGAGGTGAGCCATGAGGGAAGGTGAGGAATAAGAATCGTGAAGCCGTAGGTGCTGAAATTGGTAGAAGAGAAGTGTAACGACCCATATTTTTGACTAAGTATTTCCATGTATTTTTCTAAAATTTTAATGGAAATACATGAATTTTCTCAAAATTTTCTCTAATTTTGCCCATTTAATTGGAGAAATATGATTAATTGAGAAATATAATTTTCAGGATGAAAATGTGATTTATTATTGAGAAAATATAATTTTGGAGAGGAAATTTTATTTGTGGGGTAATTATTTAATTTTTAAAAGAAAATAGCAATTTTTGGGTAAATTATACGATTTTTGAGAAAATAAATGCATGAATTAAAATTTTTGGGTAAATTATACGATTTTTCTAATTTTTCCCATGGTTTTAACCCATGGTATTGGCCATTAATGCATCCCCAAACACCTCTCCTTATTTGCTGGAACATTGAGGCACGAACCAAGCATTTATCAACCAGATGTGACGCTCAAAAGGGGTTGCAAAGATCATTCAAACACTACCATCAACACCATAGTTGCAGGAAAATCTTCTTGAACACCCCATCTTTAACCCGGTGCATCTCCCTCATCCCACCTTAGATTTGCACATTCTCATAGTCATTGGAAAGATCTAAATCCCATCTTCAAGGCTGTGCAAACCGTAGAGCAAAAGCACCAGCCATTTGAGATGGCAAACACCACGAAGGTCGGTCGTTCGCCACTGCGAAACCCAGAAAACCAAACAAGTGTGTTCGGCTGAGTTTTGTGAAGCTGATTTCTCACTCGTCCGAACTCTGATTTTAAGGTAATATGGCTCCTTTGAAAGCTTGAAATGTCTACTTTAATTTTTGTTTTATGAGAAATAGCAAAGAAATACTCGAAGCATGTCGAAAATGGTGTTGAAGTAGGCTACTTAACATGCATGTGTTAGTACTTAGAAAATTTTTGAAAAACCTGTCATGATGCTATGATTTTGAGCTTGCTATTTTGATTTTTTTTAAATAGATAGACATGTCAGATTGATCTAAAACTTCGAGAGTATGATTATGATATAATTAAGAGTGTTGTGTAAAATTTCCGGCTCAAAGCAATAAGTATAATGTGTTCAAATAGATGGAAATCTGACTGTCTATCATGTGCAATCCGAGAAAAACCAAGTTCCTGATATTATCATTGAAAAACCTAGCAAACGAGGTCCAAAATTCGTGAAATAAAATTCTGGGGACTCCTTAGGAAGTGTGTATTGTATCTGGAAATTTTTTCATCAATCTGATATACGGATTGACTGCAGAAAATTTGGAAAATCTGCTGCGCAGGTAGAGCAAAAAGGGCCAGAAATTAGGTACCTGATATCCTAAATGAAAACTAGGTCAAATGAAGTCCAAAAATCCCAAGTTAAAATTCTCGTAGATATATTTAGAGTATAGGTCATATCTGAAAATTTTTGTGCAATTCCGACATACGGATTGGTCACAGGAAAATCAGAAAATTCTCTGGTTGGATAGAATGAAAATCTGAAATTTGAACACCTGATATCCCTATTAGAAGACGTGTCAAATGAGGTCCAAAAATCCCAAATTTAATTCTGGTGATTATTTGAAGGGTCTAGATCAAATATGGAAGGTTTCGTGCAAATCCAAAGGTTGGATTGATCGCAAGAAAATCGATAAATTTGTTGCGCAAATTGAACTAAAGGCCTATGGTTTGACCAAGTGTTGGGGATTGCAGATTTTGACCCAATTTGACCATATTGACCAAGGTTGGCCAACTTTGACTAAGGTGACCGAGTTTGACCAAGTTTGACCAAGTTTGACCAAGTCGAATTTTGGGTCGACTAAGACCGACTAGGGGTAGTGGAACCGGAATTAAACAACATTTCATGAGGAACTGAAATTAAGTTAACATAATGCAGATTTGAGCGTATATCGTAGGACTAGGCCGAGTGTCGAGGGGACATCAATGTGCAGGACTCGAGGTGAGTAGTTTGACTTAGTTGTTATCTTAATTGTATTCCTTGCATGAAAAATGATTGAAATTGTCATCGATTGAATGGTTTCATATGTTTGAGCTACATGGGTTGATTTGAAATATCTGTAGTCGTACACCGTTAGTGAGACCATAGGCTCGAGGTTCGAGCACAGGGTTAGGGTACATAGTGTGATTGGATTAGGCTCGAGGACTGAGTGATGGGGTTAGGGCATATGATCAGTGCGCCTAGCCTCAGACCCGCTTGAGCACGACACTTAAGGACCGAGCGCAGGGTTAGGGTGTTCGATGAATGTGCCTAACCCATGACCCGCTTGAGTGGCCAGTACGCCTGACTCATGACTCGCTCGAGCGGTGACCATAGGGTTGTATTGATGATTTCAACCCTAGTCTGGATATAGTTTGAGCTGCATGTATTTAAATTACTTTTCTTTAACTATTACACTATTTATAACTGTTTTACTACATACCATGCTTTCAATTACTACTCATGCATACATGCACGATTTTCGGAGTGCTAGTTAGATGATATACTAGTTTTCCTACACACTGAGCCATATTGAATATTAGGCTCACTACTCTACTAACATTTCAGGTTCCTTAGTGGCTGATAGAGGGAAAGGCGTGGTGATGGCCTAGTCCCCGTGTGGTCCTATATTCCCTTTTGTTTCTATCGATAGGTCGGTCATTTTTTTTGTAAGTCTGAACTCCTAAATGTCGAACTATGTACGTTTGTACTTTTAGAACATGATAACATGTAATATATCGTTTACTTTCGCACTTTAATTAAATGGATGTTTAAATTACTCTGATGTGGCATGGATGTCGAGGTTGGAAAGGCTTAATAGCGGCTGGGAGGACTTGACTCGATGAGTCAGTTCGTTGAGCTGTTGTGCTGGTCGAGTCGCCCTTTGGCCTAGGGAAGGGGTCCCGACAGACTTGGTATGAGAGACAGGTTTCAAAAACCAAAGAACACTGATAAGTGAAGGGCTTAGGTGACATCGGAGTAAACGCGAAAGTAAATGAACCCCGAACTTAGGGAAAAAGGGGCAACTATCAATAACAAAACACATTTTGAGCATAATGTACAATAATACTAAGTGATTAGAGTCGAGTCTATTTCAAATAGATGAATAACCAACAATTCAATTAAAAAATGCAGATAGAAGATGTCGCCCAAGCAGGGGGAGCCAGGAGAGGTAGACCACCGACCGGGCCTAGGGAGCTGACGCCTCCACCACCTCTGGTCCAGCCTGAACTAGACCTTATACAGAGACTTGAGGCTATGATTAGGGCCTCTAACGAGTCTATGCAGGCCCAGACAGCCTTACTGAGGGAGAGACTAGATCGGTTGGAGGCTAAGAGACATAGAGATGAGCCATCCACGTCGACAGGACCTTCTATTCCGGCTGCACCCGTGGCGACAGTCACTCCCGCTGTAGTGCCGCCACCGCCTACTCCACCCACACCACCAGCTCTAGAGCCACCAGTCCAGGCCGTAGTAGCGCCAGTTGCCCCGACCCAGGACAGGCAGGGAGATGAGAGAGCCCACATTTGGCTCCTCAAGAGTTTCATGGATTTACGCCCTACGACGTTCATAGGCGGTATTAGTATGGAGGCAGCGGAACATTGGCTGTTGAATATGGAGAAGAACGCCGAAACTCTACGATTATCTGAGACGGACCAGGTTCTATTCTCAGCACATATGATGGAGGGTGAGGCTGCCAAGTGGTGGCGATCTACTAGGCGCATAAAGGGCCAGATCACCTCTTGGGCCAGATTTAGAGAGTTGTTTCTGAGGGCTTACGTTCCAAAGGCTGGGCAGGAATGTAAGAAGATGGAGTTTTTAAACCTAAGCCAGGGGACCATATCTGTGCGAGAGTACACGCATCAGTTCCTACAATTGGAGGCGTATGCATCCTGGATGGTATTTGAGCCGAGAGAGAGGGTTGGATTTTATCGACGAGGGCTGAGCGTCGCTATTAGATAGGTGACTACCACGTCGAGGGCCCAAACCCTAGAAGAGATCTAGGAGGAGGCCGAGCGATATGAGATGGATGGTTTGGATGGATGCCTTGAGATCAGTATTGTGTCGAGTAGTGTTCCTCAGTCACAGCCATAGTAGCAGGCACAGTCACAGACTCAGCCGCCATATAGGGGTGGATCTGGAGGATATAGGGGCCGGGGTCGTTATCAGAGAAACAGAAAGAGGAAGTTTTCAGAGGGACATTTGAGTACCGCTCCTGGTCAGGCTGCCACGACAGCAGTTGCACTCGCGGCCACTCTTGTTCAGTCACACCCACCAGCAGAGCAATAGAATACATTCTATGGGGGCCAAGATAGAGGCTGTGGACCGAGTCAGGGTTACTAGGGTGGATAGAGGCCCCCCCTTACATGTTATCAGTGCGGACAGGTTGGGCACAAGAGGGCTGAGTGCCCAACCCTTACAGCAGGTCCTGGTTCTTCCACCCCTGCCTTCAGAAATAGAGCACAGGCTATCACGTAGCCTGACCCCGACTTGACTAGGACCTTGGTGGAAGGTATCGTTTCACTTTATGATGCATTTATATATGTTCTGGTTGATGCTGGTTCTATCCTATCTTTTATTTCTACAAGTGTTTTGGATAGATTAGGGCTTAAACCAGTTAGGTCTCCCACTTACTTGATATTGAGTATTGCCGCTGGGGAGCGTATCTACCCGAACATGATATGTGAGGGGTGCGTACTTAGACTTGGACACTTTGAGACTATTCTAGACCTCCGAGTGTTGGAGTTTCTCGAGTTCGATGCCATACTCAGTATGGATTGGCTAGCTGCGTACCACGCCCATGTTAATTGCTTTGCCAAGAGGGTAGTGTTTCAGATCCCAAGGCGACCCACTGTCGTCTTTTAGGGTAGAGCTTCAGATAGGCAGAGTACCCATGGCAGATTAGTGACGTAGCAGGATATGGACATTTTGGCCGATTTGACGACCATAGACGAAGAACCTTCACGATTAGGTATCGACGAGATTCCTATTGCAAGGGATTTTCCTGTTGTATTCCCGGAGGATATACTCGGCTTGCCCCTTAAGCGGGAGATCGACTTCATTATCGAGGTCATTTCGGGGACACAACCAGTTTCAATTCCTCCTTACCACATGGCGCCGAAGGAGTTACAGGTCTTGAAGTTTCAGCTAGAGGAGTTATTGGATAAGGGTTTCATTACCCCTAGTGTGTCACCATGGGGCGCTCTGGTACTGTTTGTGAAGAAGAAGCATGGGAGCCTCCGCTTATGTATCGACTACCGACAGTTGAACAAGGTGACGATCAAGAATAAGTATCATCTTTCGCGTATTGATGACCTATTTGATCAGCTTAGGGGTGCCAAGGTGTTTTCGAAGATTGATCTGAGATCTGGGTACCATCAGCTGAGGGTTAGGGAAGAAGATGTGTAGAAGACGACATTCCGCACTCGATATGGCCACTACGAGTTCTTGGTCATGTCGTTTGGCGTGACGAATGCCCCTGCTATGTTAATGGACCTCATGCAGAGAGTGTTTTGGCCATACCTCGATACCTTTGTGATTATCTTCATTGATGACATCCTGATCTATTCGAGGTCTCGTGAGGAGTATGCCGAATACTTAAGGATCGCACTGCAGACCTTGAGGGAGCATAGATTGTATGCCAAGTTCAGTAAGTGCGAGTTCTGGTTGTCAGAGGCCCGATTCTTGGGTCATGTGGTTAGAGCTGAGGGTATTTCTGTTGATCCGACTAAGGTTGAGGTGATTATCAGCTGGCCGAGACCTACCACGGTGACTGAGATCCGTAGCTTCTTGGGTTTAGCAGGCTATTATCGTCGTTTCGTCAAGAATTTTTCGAAGATTGCCACTCTGATGACGAAGCTAACCAAGAAGGATACTCCATTTGTATGGGATGATGGGTGCGAGGATGCCTTCTTGGAGCTTAAGCAGAGATTGATATCTACTCCAGTGCTAGTGTTGCTAGAGCCTGGCTGAGAGTTGACCATATACACTGATGCATTATAGATAGGCTTGGGTTGCATACTGATGCAGGATGACGGGGTTGTCGCTTTTGCCTCACGAAAGTTGAAAGTTCATGAGAGGAACTACCTCGTACACGACTTAGAGCTGGTAATAGTAGTGTTCGCACTGAAGATATGGTGACACTACCTCTATGGAGAGCGTTTCACGCTCTATTCGGATCACATGAGCCTCAGATATTTGTTCTCGCAAAAGGATCTAAACATGAGACAGAGGCGATAGATGGAGTTGTTGAAGGACTATGACTTTAACATTGAGTACCACCCGGGAAAGGCTAACGTAGTGGCTGATGCTTTGAATCGGAAGTGGGTCGAAACTGCCTGTATGGCTAAACACATGTTGCATGAGTGGAGGATGATTGATTTTGCCATAGTTATGAGTATCCACGAGTCATCTTCTGAGGCCAAAGTCAATACATAGATTTCAGCCCAACCAGTTCAGGTTCGGGAGATCATGGAGGGGCAGCCTCATGATGCGGACTATGATATGTTTAGAGGTTGGGCAGAGGACACTTCTCGTGGAGAGTGGTCATGTGATTCACATGGTGCACTGAAGTTCAGGGGACGGCTATGGGTACCAGACGACGCTGGCTTGAGACGTAGTGTGCTCGAGGAGCTACATCGTTCGAGATACACCATTCATCCGGGTGCCAATAAGATGTACCAAGATGCTAAACACATATTGGTGGCCCGGGATGAAACAAGACATAGTAGTTTTCATCCAGCGATGTGATATGTGCCAGCAGGTTAAGGCTGAGCACCAGAGACCTGGTGGACCCTTATAACCCTTATCTATACCGGAGTGGAAGTGAGAACACATAACCATGGACTTCGTCACAGGATTATCCCGTACACAGAGGAGACATGATGCTATTTTGGTAGTGGTGGATAGTTTGACGAAGTTAGCCCATTTTCTTCCTATGATCACTAAAGATTCAGTGGAGCGGTTGGGCCATCTTTATATTAGAGAGATTATGAGGCTTCATGGTGTTCCCTTATCTATTGTGTCCGATAGAGACGCAAGGTTCACGTTCTGATTTTGGCAGACACTGTAGACTTAGTTGGGGACGAGGGTGAACCTTAGCACAACTTTTCATCCACAGACTAATGACCAGTTTGAATGAGTGATCCAAATTTTGGAGGATATATTACGCTCTTGCGTTATAGATTTTGGTGGTAGCTGGGAGGATCATTTGGCCTTATGCGAGTTTGCCTATAATAACAGCTACCAGTCGAACATCGGGATGACACCCTTTGAGGCCATAATCGGGATGACACCCTTTGAGGCGTTGTATGGTAAGCCATGTAGATCCCCTGCTTGTTGGGTGAAGATAGGTGATAGAGTAGTCTTAGGCCTCGCCTTCATATAGGAGCAGAATGAGAAGATACAGAGGATTAGACAAAATCCAAAGGCTGCTCAGGACTGACAGAAGAGTTATGCTAATAACCGAAGAAGGGTCCTTGAGCTTGAGGTTGGTGACCATGTCCTCCTCTGTGTTTCTCCTCGGAAGGGGCAAACATGCTTCGGGATTTCAGGAAGCTCACACCAAGATATATTGGGCCTTTTGAGATCCTTGAGAGGATAGGCCCTGTTGCTTATTGGCTAGCATTGCCGCCACAACTGTCGGGGGTTCATAATGTGTTTCACGTTTCTATGTTGAGGAAGTATCACCCCAACCCCTCGCACGTTATTGATTGGGGATGCATTGAGCTGCGAGAGGACTGTACATTCGATAAGATGCCTATGGCTATCCTTGATCGAGCTGTGAGGAAGTTGCGTAACAAGGAGATACCTATGGTACGAGTGCGCTGCGCATGTAGAGCAAAAAGGGCATAAAATTAGGTACCTGATATCCTAAATGAAAACTAAGTCAAATGAAGTCCAAAAATCCCAAATTAAAATTTTCGTAAATATATTTAGAGTATAGGTTGTATCTAGAAATTTTTGTGCAATTCCGACATACGGATTGGTCATAGGAAAATCAGAAAATTCTCTGCGCGGATAGAATGAAAATCCAAAATTTGAACACCTGATATCCCTATTAGAAGACATGTCAAATGAGCTCTAAAAATCCCAAATTTAATTCTAGTGATTATTTGAAGGGTCTAGATCAAATCTGGAGGGTTTTGTGCAAATCTAACGGTTGGATTCATCACAAGAACATCGACAAATTTGTTGCGCAAATTGAACTAAAGGCTTAGGGTTTGACCAAGTGTTGGGGATTGGGGATTTTGACCCAATTTGACCATATTGACCAATGTTGGCCAACTTAACTAAGGTGACCGAGGTTGACCGAGTTTGACCAAGTTTGACCGGTTGACCAGGTTTGACCGAGTCGAATTTTGGGTCGACTAAGACCGACTAGGGGTAGTGAGACTGGAATTAAACAACATTTCATGAGGAACTGAAATTGAGTTAACATAATGCAGATTTGAGCGTATATCGCGGGACTGGGCCGAGTGTCAAGCGGATATCGATGCGCGGGACCCGAGGTGAGTAGTTTGACCTAGTTGTTATCATAACTATATTCCTTGCATGAAAAATGATTAAAATTGTCATCGATTGAATGGTTTCATATGTTTGAGCTACATGGGTTGATTTGAAATATATGTAGTCGTACACCGTTAGTGAGACCATAGGCTCAAGGACCGAGCGATGGGGTTAGGGCATATGAAACCATTCAATGAATGTGCCTATTAGGGCGTATGATAAATGTGCCTAACCCTTGACCCGCTTGAGTAGCCAGTAGGCCTGACTCATGACCCGCTCGAATGGTGACCATAGGGTTGTATTGATGATTTAAACCCTAGTCTGGATATAGTTTTGAGCTGCATGTATTTAAATTACTTTTCTTTAACTGTTGCACTATTTATAACTATTTTACGACATACCATGCTTTAAATTACTAGTCATGCATACATGCACAGTTTTGCGAGTGCTAGTTAGATGATATACTGGTTTTCCTACTCATTGAGCCATATTGAATATTAGGCTCACTACTCTACTAACATTTCAAGTTCCTTAGCGGCTGATAGAGGGAAAAACATAGTGATAGCCTAGTCCTCGTGTGGTCCTGTATTCCCTTTTGTTTCTATCGATGGGTCGGTCATTTTTTTTGTAAGTCTGAACTCCTAAATGTCGAACTATGTACGTTTGTACTTTTGGAACATGATAACATGTAATATATCGTTTACTTTCGCACTTTAATTAAATGGATGTTTAAATTACTCTGATGTGGCATGGATGTCGAGGTTGGAAAAGCTTAACGGCGGCTGGAAGGACTCGACTCGATGAGTCAGTTCGTTGAGCTGCCGTGCCGGTCAGGTCACCTTTCGGCCTAGGGTAGAGGTCCCGACAAGAAGAGAAGAGATGACAGAAAGGAGACCCAATGGGTGCCAATAGTGGAAGAGGAGACTCCATGGGCGTCACCATGGGAGAGAATGAGAATGAGAGAAAATGAGAGGTAGGTTAGGGACTTAGGGTTTTCTCTTTTATGTATGGCCTATGGGCTAAAACCAATTGCATATGAGCCTCGTCGCATATAGGCCTCTAAAATACTATTATTTGTGGACCTAAGGGTCGGATGTGAGCCCGACATGAATATTTAAATTTTCTTATATTTCAATCCAATTAATTAGATGGCTTTTGGATACCCAACCAGACCCAACCCATTTTGGTTAGGTTGGTCAGGTCGGGTCGGGTTTTAGGGTAGAGTGCTCACCCCTACTATCATGTGTGATGCCTCGTGTTGCTTACCTTGTTCACGTGGTTTACATATACTAAGTGGTTGTTTGATCAATCTGGGGATGCCTTTGACAATTTCAGCTACTACATCTTCAAGGTTTTGTAATTCAAGTGCCTTAGTTTTTTGTGTTATAATTCAATTTTGTTTAGAATAGAGTTACACTACTGTAATAAATTAGTTTGTTATGACTTTAGTTGCAACTACTACGACATATAACAGTTACTTAACATTCAACAACCAGTCATCACACACTCCTAGTGATTGTTGAGAATTTTGTAAAGATCTTTGAAGAAGTGCACAGTAGGTTTTCATTACAAAGTTGACTAACACTCATATGATTTGCCAAAAGCCATTAAACAATGAACACATTTGTCAATTGAGGCAATTATGTAACATCCAAGGTTCTTTTCCAATCACCTTGCATTTTGAACCATCACCAAAAGTAACATGTCCATAGAGACCTTCAATGTAATCTACCAAGAAATTTTGATTTCTAGTCATATGATGTGAAGATCTATTATCAATGAACCAAGCATCTTCTTTACATGCTTTTTGTGAAGCTTGAGCCACGAGGCTAAATAAGTCTAACATCCTCGTCTATCTTCTAATAACCTTAATTCCTAAGTTAGCGTTTAGTTCATCCTTTAGCTTTGGAGTTCTCATCTTTTTCTTTAACATTTTTCAACATTTTATAACATTATATATGAATATGGCCACGTTTGTTGTAAAAATGACATAGCGGTATGAATGTTTTTAAGTTGTGTCAACGTTCCATCTCTTATTCACATTTCACAAATCTGGTCACACTAGTTAAAGTTTCATCTATCTATCCAATTCGTAGAGAGTACTTGAATGATGTCCAATAAATAGGACTTCATTTAGTTTAATCTCTCCAGCATTTAGCTTCTTTAGAGTTTGTTTGGCTTCTTGAAGTCTCTTCCTTGCTTCTTCTAGTTGTTTTTCATATGACTTGACAAGCTAATTTAATTTATTAACGAGATGTATTGATGCTTTCCTTTCCTAGATAAGATTAGCATTTTTTTTATTTCATCATTTAAGATAGCAACTTTCACCCATTTCTAATACATCTTTATATAGGCTTATTGAAATAATTTCTTATTTCATTCATCATCATCACTAAGGCATTGTTGTCATTGTCAACCTTTGCTTGACTTCTACCATTTGGCTCACAATCTGCAATCTTCTATGACTTAGCCTATTACACAACTGTTACCACTCCAAAAGCAACGAAGTTCTATGAAGTATGAACTACTTGAATAATTTGGTATGAGAAATACAACAAAGGCTACAAATTTGTTTGGCCTCTTTTCATAATTATCTTAGTTATCATTTGATTCATCATTGCACTAAGTACTAAACATTGATTTCTTCTTTATAGTGTTGGCACACTCAACTTGAATGAAGTCATAACAACATATTCTCTGCATTTTTTTCCTCTCCTCCTCCTTTTGAAGTTTTCTAAATATTAATTTGTTGCTTGGTTTTGCGATTGCCAAATTTTCAGTTTTGATTATGCCATCCTTATCATCGTAGCTTTTTGTTTGCATGGTGATATTTACATCCCCATTATCGTAGTCATCATCTCCACTTATCTTGTTAACCCAAACTTGAAGTTCGACACCTTTCTGACATCCTTGTTTGTGACGACCCATGATTTGATACACAAAATTTATCGGGTTCAATACATGTATTTTTCTGAAATTTTTAATAAAAATATATGAAGTTTCTCAATTTTTTAATTTTAAATTATTTATTGAAGAAAATTATAATAATTAGAAAATTATAATTTTGAGGAAAAAATATATGAAGTTATAAGAAAAATGTAGTTTTTGGATAAATATAATTTTTTGGAATGATTATGAAATTTTTTGAGTAATTAATAGAATTTTAAGGAGAAAAATGTAATTTTTAGGAGAAAAATATAATTTTTGGATGGATTATTCAATTTTAGAAAAAATAATTGAATAAATGATAAAAATGGATTATAATTGGAGATTTTTGAAGAAATTGAAGTGAAAATAGATTAAATAAATTTAGAAAAAATTGGTGAAAATAGAAAAACAGAAAAAATAAAAAATAAAAAATAAAATGAAATTTCGACCACACGGGCCTGAGCTTATTAGGCTGGGGGGACGGGCTGAGATCCGTCCTAGGCGAATTGGACGCGTAGGCCGAGAATCTGGCCCACACACCAATTTTCTCCTTCTTCTTTGTTTTTGGCACGATTTTTTGCATTTTTCTGGGATTTTGGCAAGGAAAACCAGTAAAGAACTTGATTTTTAGCCCCCAGATTTGTCCCTCTGGCAGCTCCGCTGGCCAGAGCTCTGAATGTGGGACACATGTGCTTTTTGCATGGCAACTCACAAGCCATATGCGTGGCCACGTGGCGAGCTTTTTGCCATGCAAGAGGTGGTGGAACATGCAACAACAACCACCATTGTTGAACAAGTTTCTTCTCCAATTTGAATCCCACATTTAGCAACTCGGTTCTTCTTGATCCCTTGCCCAATTTTCCTTAAATTTAGCTCATTTCAAAGCTTTCACATCCCTCTCAAAGAACCCCTAAGCCCTTTGCCAAAACACGCGACCACTAGAGGGATAAACAATCACAAACAGGGGCTGGTCGTCCAAGTTGTAGTAGAAATCTCATTTTTCAGTTTCTGCAACATATATTCTAGAGCTCATATCTCCTTCATTCCTCATCCGATTTCCCTGAAATTTTACTCCTTTTAAAGCTCTCAAATCCCTCTTAAAGAACTCTCAAGCCCTTTGTCAAAACGTACAACCACCAAAGAGGAAAATAAGCACAAACAGGTGCTTGTCATCAAGGTTGCAGACAGAGCTATTGAAAAGTTGTGCTGGTTTGATTTTCAATGGAATGATTCCCAACCTATTTGAGATCCGTTCTTGAGGTAAAAACACTTATTTTCTTCCTTATTACGTGTGTTTTAATCTCCAAGTGATAGAAATTAGAATCTAAGATCCTAACCACATTTTATAAGGTAATAAAGTTGATTATTTGATCAACTGTTTCAACAGTTTTAAAAGAAAATAGACTTTGGAACCAGATTGGCGGCAGTGTTTGTAGTTCCTAGAGGTGTTCGTTTGGAATGAGATCTAAGTCTTTTTGAACCTCATACTTGGGACTACGAAAGGGTATAAATCTCGAATCATAAGCCTCTGTGGTTTGGATTTTCTATGCTTGCAAATGTGCCCTGTTAGTTAAATGTCCTAGGACTTGGAAAAATTTTCAAAGAATCCTGATGCATGCTATGTTTTGGAGATGTATTTGAGAGTATTTATGATTTTATTTGCTTGCTGTTTTGGATAGAATTGAATCAAAGTTCAAGGATCTAAAACCTTACAAAAACAGTAAGAAATAGTCTCGGATTGATGTTAGAACAAGAGTAGATAAGTACTTGAAAACCATAGGAAATATGAACCATTTGAGCAATCTGTTGCATGACAGAAAAGTAGAAGACTAGTTGACTAACCAAAGGTTGGTATTTTGAATTGAAATTTGGTGGAGAGGTTACTGGAGATGACAAGATTACGTATACCAAATGTCAGGCCATTCTGAATTTGAAAAGTAGATCAACAGGGGATATGGGATTTCAAAGTCCCTGTTAATGTACGGGGGATATGGGATTTCACAGTCCCTGTTAATGCACTTAGAAACCTTAGTAAATGGTGTCCAAAAATCAAAACGTAAAATTCTGGTAAAGGTTTGGGTAGTGTAGATGAAATCTAAAAAGTTTCATATAAATTCAAATTATGGATTAGTCGCAAAAAAATCGACAAATTCACTACGCAAAGAGGGCAAATGCTTGAATTTGGGCTAAGTGTTGAATTATGGAGATTTTGACCTAAATGACCCAATTTTGACCCAATTGGACCCAAATTGACCAAAGGTGACTATGTTTGACTAGTTAACCAGGTTTGATCGATTGATCGAAACGACTTGGGTCGATCGAGACCAATTAGAGATAGTGAAATTAGAGATTAAGCCACAGTATAGAAAGAACTAAGATCGAGTAAATTAATGCAGATTCTAGTTAGCATTGCGGGACTCTGCCAAGTGTCGATGGAACATTGGTGCATAGGACCCGAGGTAAACTATTCAATTCACGTGTTTTCTATGACTTGTGTTCCTTGCATGAAACTTGTGTGAAATGGCATAGTTTAAATGGTTTCATGAGATTGAGATATATTTGAATGAATTTTGAAAAGTGTCAATGTACACGGGTAATGAGACCAAAGGCTCAAGGGTCGAGCGTCACGGTCAGGGTACACGATATGATTGAGATTAGACTCAAGGGTCTAGCATCAGGGTTAGAGCACATGATCAGTGCGCTTAGCCTTAGAACCAACATGAGTCACGACACTTGAGGGCCGAATATTAGAGTTTTGGGTATTCGTTGGGTATGCCTAGCTCATGATTCACTCGAGTGGCCAGTACACCTGACTCAAGACCCACTCGAGCGATGACCATAGGTTGGGTTTGTTGATTTGACCCTAGCCTGGATATAGTTTTTAACTGGCACGAATTTGAGATGTTTTCTGAAACTGTTGCACTATTTATAATTGCTTTCATTTATGCCATGCATTCAAATATTATATCATTTATACTACTCATGCATACATGCACTATTTTGGAATACTAGTTATGGTTGACATCCTGGTCTTACTACTCACTAAGCCACGTTGATTTAGGTTAACTACTTTATTAATATTTCAAGTTCTTTGATGGCTGATAAAGGAAAGGGCATGGTGATCGCCTAGCTCCCTAACGCTTTCTATTCCTTTTTGAGTCTTTTGATTTAGAGGTTGGTCATTCCTTGTGTATGTATAAATGGTCGACTATGTATTTTGGATAAGACAGACGTGTAACATGATGTGTATTCTTCGTATCTTGTTTTCTTTCACTCTGAGTCTTTTAATTATTATGATATTGTTTGTTGTATGAGATTAGAGAATGGTTTAACAGTGGTTGGGTAAACTTGACATGGTAAATGAATTCGTCAGGCTACTGTGCCGGTTGGGCCACCTTTTGGCCTAGGGAAGGAATCCCGACATTGTTAATCAAAACCCCTTTTATGATTTTGCAATTTTCCCATCAACACATCAAGGCTTATGGTGCAAATTTCTTGTGCTTTCTCAATTACAGCTACTTTGGCAACAAACCTCAAGGAAAGCAATCTTACTGTCTTTCTCACCAACTTCTCATTGGAGTATTTCTTCCCAAGTTGAAGTGCTTGATTTGCAATGACACACGATTGATTGTTGAACGATGCAAATGTCTCATTTTCCTCAATACATGGTTCTTTAAATTCAAACATCAATAATTGAGGTTTTGACATTCTGTCCGAGCTTGTACCTTCATAAATTATTTCTAAGGTTTTCGAAGGTTCTTTAAAACCCCTACATGTAGATATTAGTTTGAATTGCTCCACATCCACTACATTAAAGATGGTATTTATAGCCTTTGCATTGGCCATAAATGCTTTCTGTTTCTTATCAGACCATTATTTTTCTAGCTTAAGATGCAATACCCCAAACACTATCAAATGTGGTCAACCGAAACCAAACACTACTAAAACATGTCAAATTTACAATACTTGTGTGCGAACCAAGAAACTTTGAAAAATTATTTCAAGGTCAAAGTGTTTGAATTAGGTGACAAACTTCATGTAGAAATGTTCAAGAAGCCAAGGAGATTCAAAAGAAAAAAGAACAATGTCATGTAGCATCTTATTGCCCATAACTCCTCTCTATAACTTGCATGGCTAAGCAACTCTTTTTGCACCCAAATAGACGTCAACTAATTGACCAACACCATGCGTACCATACATCAATGTGTAGAGGGGACGTAAATCTTCACAACCATGCCTAGATCATGTGGTAGCTACTATTTATGTGCTCACAATCTTGGGTTAATGTTGGCCATGCTCCTATGATCTTGAGATGCCACGAATAGTATTTCTCACCAACTAACATTACATGATCTCCCATCTTATGTAACCAAACCAACACACCCCAATGATTGTTTAAGATCCACTATGCAGTTATAAAGAACCACTATGACCCTCTCCACTAATCCTATAGGGCGTATACATTCCTCCTTTCTAAAAATTTGATGAAGGTGAATTGAGCTCACTTTGGGAAAAATTTTTAAGTGAAGAATGTTTTGTGGAATTTGTGAGTACAAGTGTGTTTCCCACCCTTTTTGCATGAAAACCATGGAGAACTTTGACCAAATGACATATAGCCTTAAACATTGGTAAAAAAAATAGTCATTTCACCAAGAATCACCAAGAACTTGTCATGGTTGCTCATCCAAAAAACTAAGGTTTGAGTCCATGAAACCAACCACATTGAGACTCATTTTTGAACATGTTCTTGATCAAATAAAACCTTAGGTCTTACAATATTAGAATGTACGCAAAATCACTTTTAAAAGGTCTCAAGAATGGTTGAAAATGACAACCTAATGAAGGACAACTAAGCACTAAAAGTTGGAATAGTTACACGAAAGCATAGTTGCTATCATGTTTAATCTAAGAGAGGAAATTGTGATGTTTTGACCATGAAATCTAGAACATCTTGAGTCTAAACCTATTTAGCATGATAGGGCTATGAGAAATGAATAGAAAGAGACAAAGAATGTGTGAAACCATCACTTGAATGTCCAAACCTAGCTCAAGAAGTTGCACTGCTCTGTGCACACAAAGCAACACACTGCATCATCTTTGGTACATTGGTGGGACTCCAATGTGTAGCATGCTTCTGTATAGTTGCATGTTGCACTAAGATCATCTAGAATGTGGGATTTTTACAATTTTGGGTTTTAGAAGCATGCATTTTGACCAAAGTTCAAGGATTATAGAAAATGATTGCAAAGAATAAAAAGTAAACCACATACATACATTAAGACTTTAACCTAAGTATGCAACTTAGTCCAATGAATATCCACTAAAAACCAATAACCACATGCATGTAGGTGAAACCAGACACACATCAAATGGAGCGTAGCACCCAAAAGAAGTTCACTATTTTCAATGAGCAATGTTAAGGTGGATATGTTTCTAATTCATACTTTTTAATTGTATTTGCATGCATCTTGTGTATGGAATGGCCCACATAAAGTTTTAAAATACACTATCGATTGTCATATGATGAAACCTAAGTTTGAGTGGCAATGTAAGATATGATATTGATCATAAGATTGATTTATGTACACTGAAGGAAGTGGAATGCTATCAATACACAAAATGAAGTGTACAGGAAATGAAACATATGTGTAACACTACGAGGACATAACTACTTACATGAAAGCATGAGTAGCTTGTAAATGATACATGCTTAAATTGACACTATACAGCACGTGTATCAATGATCATCTATCAAATGTCGTGTTGGTATATACTAAATGACCAAACATGAAATAACAATTAACAAGATAACAACCCACTTTAAGTAGAAGTTGATCTACAGATAATCATCAATAGTTCATGCAATAATATATCATATGGGAGATGAGTGTGTGATCACACCTACAAAAACAATTGTGCCTCATGTATCTTCTTAGTCAATGAGACTAACAGACATACTGACACATAACCCTTGATGCTAGTGATATTCTTATGGGTCACTTGGCTAAAGGTATGGTAACTATGCACCTAAGGTCGCCCACCCTACCTTAACTAATGTATTGTAGTAGTTGCATGTATGATATGTTTGCTCATACTATTAGATTGACTATAAATTCAAATGACCCAATAGGCCAATGAGTTCACTCCTTTTGTATTTTTCAAATGCAACTACCCGCTATAGAATTGAGTCTTTTGCACCTTAGGTCACTTTCCTTTTGGGTTTTTGTTGTAATGTATTAAACAATTGAAAAATGATGTAGTTCATTGTATGCCCTAAAAGAAAGGGCATTACACAAGATGGGACCCACCTAAAGAAGAGAACTTATGAATGTTTCATTGATGATGCATGGTCACGAAACTTTATCTATGAACACAAAAGACTTGATTAGTCATGATGGGGAAAAGTAACATATAGTACAATAACACGAAGTATACATTTATGCTTAACAAAATAAACTAAAAAAGATAAGATGAGAAATGAATGAGATAAGATAGAGAAAGAATGAAAGATAAGTAACAACCTTTTCCTTCTATGTTTTCAATTATGAACGTGTTTTAAATGAGCTTTGATGATAATTTCTGTTGCAAAGATGTTTTGATGATAATTATGCACGTGTTTTGATGATAATCATTTTCATACAACTCCAAAAGATTTTTCAAAGTTTAAGAAAATTTCAAGAAATTAATCTCTCAGAATCACGAAGCCAAAAAGAGGGTGTCACATGCTTGGTATCACTATGTCAGAGCCTAAGGTTTATATCTACTAGGGTAGGCATTGGACGCCTCCAATGCATAGGAATGAACCTTAGATAGGAAGGAATGAGAGTTTGAGTCATTGGATCATAAAACTTAAAAATGTTTAGGGCATAGGATTGAAACATGAAAATTGTTTGAATCCTGTTTGGTCGAAATTTGGATTGAGAAGAGCTTGCATTTTTATATCACACTATGGATGGTGAGTGATTGACACCTTTGGAAAAGCTTTTGAGCATGCATTCGGTTAGTATGAGACTTTTTGAAGTATAAGAACTTAGTCGTCAGGATGCTTGTGAAATTGATTAGGTGTAGTGGCAATCCTTTGTAAATGCTCTAATCAACGAGTGATGTTGATATGAAACTTCAAAACCTAAAGATAGATTGGAAGCATAGGGTTATACTATGCTAATGTAATGTTTGTTGCATGATTGTATAAGTGATTGCTTACATGTGTATTTTACTTCAGTTATAGTCATTTAATTACTGTTGCATGTGTATCAAAGATCCAACCACAATATCATCTTACCCAAAGCAACCTATCGGATCTAACTACTCCCTATCAAGATTTGAATGAGGGATGTTCGTTTCCCTAAGAAACCTAAGCTAACTCCTACTAGAAACCCAACCATTGTGAAAACTTAGAAAAATACATTTAGTGTCACATGATCATGAACATCTACGCATGAAGTTGCACAAGAATGTGATGACTCTTGATTAATATGGATGGGCATCACCTAGAGATTGTGGAAAGCAGTGGTTCAATTAATTCATGGGAGTTGAGCCCATAGTACAAGATTAGCTTAAAAAAACTTATGGTAGGATCCTAGGAAGACATGATGACACCAAAAGGGTACTATGAGGATTAGACATTAGGATAAGGGATCAAGATCTATTGGGAGACCCAAGACACCTCCATTCAGAACAAGGTCCCCTACGAATTGGGCAAGTACTCGACCCTTACTCCTTAAGTGGAATAGATAGAGGAAGTGAAAAGAAAACACAAAAGGAAAAGAAAACACAAAAGGAAAAGAAACCTATTGAGCAAAGAAGATGAGGAAGTTTTCGAAAACATGCTAGCGATAGAAAACATAGACACGCTCCTAGAGGAGAACTCTCCAATAGTTGAGGGCAAGGAGACAACATCAAACAAAAGCCACTCAAAGTCATAGTTGGAGACAAACAACTTGGGGGAGGTCGATGATGTGGAGGCATCCTCTAAGGAGGAAAGCTTCGCTGAGTCTAAGTAGTTAGTCCCTAGCATAATTCACATTTTCAAATGCTACTTTTGTATTGCCATATGGGTGCTTGATCATGTAATTGGATTTGTAGCATCATATTTTGTAAAACTCTGACATTATAAAATGTAAAATGAATTCTCGTGTGTCCAAGTCTAAAACTTGCGATTGTTTAAAATTGGAAACAATCTCAATTATAATGCATGATGCAAATGGAACCCAAAAGACGAGTTACTAGAAGATAGATGACTCCCAATGAAAGTGTGAAACAACCTACTCCACAAACCACTAAGGCCATTATACTACCATACACTATGACAATAGGGATGATGATCTTTACTAAGCATAAGGCCGGATTTACTCAACAATTTTTTGGAACGAATTGTGTTACCAACTGAGGCGACACTAGTGTTTTTTGAAAAGTCAAGCGTATCAAGTGTTTGACAAGTTTCAAAAGATGTGGACGTCAAACTTTGAAGAAAAGATTGATAGAAGGATAAAACACTAGAGGTCGACAAGTGGTTCCAAAAGTGACTAAGGATTTGGTGTGACACAAATCTAAGGACCCAAACGAGTGGCATTGGCCACCAACTACCAATCAAAGTAGCGAAATTTTGGTGGGACTCTGTAAAGAAAAACCTCTCCATGAACACAGAGAACATGGAATGGGTTGAGTTTTAAGAAAGATTCATTTTATTGGACAGACATGATGAAGAACAACTTCTAGTGGTTACTTAATGGTGCTTGACTATCAAGCCAAGTGCATTGAACTATAACACTTCAATCCAAATAGTGTATTGATTGAGGAAAAGAAGGCTTGTAGATTCATAGAAGGCCTTCGAATTAATATCAGGAAGGTGGTGGTCCAATTTAAGCTAAAGATATTGCAACATACTACAAACATGGCAAAATAAGTAGATAAGGAGTTTGAGACAAAAGCTTGACTCAAAGGGAAAGGGAAAAGGCCACAACAAAAAAATAACAACTGTGAAAATTTGAGTAAGCCACCCAAGAAGCCCCATTACTAGCAAAACCAAGCCCCAAATTAGGCTAGCAAATAAGTGAAAAAGTAGTGTCGACTCAAGTGGCAGGTAATAGACCCCACTAGCCAAGAGATTGGATTTAAGGAAGCAAGAAGCTTGCAAGAAGGAATAGTACATCAACTGCCACGAATAAGGGCATAAGGCACCAGACTACTCAAATCTCTAGCAAAATGCACGATTGACTAGTAAGTATCAAACCAGAGCCATGCAACAACCCAAGCAACATTAGCAACATCTCCAATAGCTTCAATAGTAAACTTGAACTAGAAACAGTCACAGCATGTAAGGGCCTATGTAGTGATTGCTAATGTCACCAAGCAGGCCCTAGTGATGGAAGGTACATTTCTACTATTTAATGTTATTATGAAATTATGAAAGTATTGTTTGATTATGGTGCAAGTGAATCGTTCGTATTTGATGACTTAGTGAACCAATTGCAATTAGTTAAGACAACATTCGTAAAGGCCTTATATGTAGCCACGCCTATTGAAGCCATAATAGTGTCAAGGTATACACGCTGATGTGACCTTAGGACAGATAGAACATACTAATTTCATAATTAAGAATCATGTCATTCCATGGGTATGGCGTAATCTTATAAATGGATTGCCTTACTTGACACAATACCCAACTAGATTGTTTGAAGCATAAATTTACACTACAAACTACAAACAAATGGTCTAGTGACAATCAAGGGAGACCAATATAAGACAACTAGAAATGTGATGGTGTCATCTTTTACAAGCTACAACAAGCCTAGTAGCCATCTAAACCCACCGAATGGCACAGGCCAAGCTAATTGAGTTGAAGTATCTATTTGATGAGTTTTGGGAAACTGAATTCAAAACATCCTAGTGAGTCACTATGAGGAGTGCCAATACTATTTGTGAAGAAGAAAGATTGATTAATGCAAGTGTGTATGGATCATCAAAAGCTAAACCAAATCACCATAAAGAACAACAATCCCTTACCCATAATAGATGACCTATTCAATCAATTGAAAGGGGATGCTTACTTTTAAAGCATTACATTATAGTGCAAAGCGCTGCACTACACAAAATGGTGCATAGGTAACCAGATGCAATGTACTACACCAAACAGTCGCACACCGAATTGCCCAGAACACTTCTCTACAACCTGAATGGCAAAGAAGCCATGTGTGCACCTAATTGCCATCAACCCAATGACTTATATCACACACACCATACATTAACGTGTAGAAGGTACGTAGGTCTTTACAACCATTCGTAGATCACATGCTGAAACACATCCATGTGCTTACAATCTTGTGTCAAAAATGGCTATGCTACCATGATTATGAGCAACCATGAACAACATTTCCCACCAACTAGTAAATGATCTCCTATCTTCTCCAAGCACACTCCCATGAGTGTCTGAGCTCCACCATGCACGTATACTGTGATCCTCTCCATAGACGTTACAATGCCCTACCATGAGTGTCTAAACTCCCCTTATGCATATAAATTGGATGAAGGTGATTTGAGTTTACTTTTGGCAAATTTCTTAGGTCAAGAGTGTGTATGATTGAGAAATTCGATAGTAACATTCAGAGACTTGGAAAATAGTCTTTTAGGACTCTCTATAAGTATTTGAGACTCTTCTTTTAATTTCACTTTATTATAAACATGAATCACACACAGTTTAAGTGTTTGCCACCCACTTTGGGTGAAATCCATGGGGAACCTAGATTAGATGACCATAAAAAATGTTTATTGCCATTTTTATGGCCATTGTACACTGATAAAAAATGGCAATTGTCACGAGTATAGTGCCACAAGAATGACCAAAATCTTGGAAAGATAGACTAATGTAATTACCCAAGATTTCGTATAAAACTTGTAATAATAGTTGGATTAAATTAAATAAATAAATAAAACCATAAATTAAATCCCATCAAACATTAAAAGAATTGTTAAACCTAGAATGATACACAACAATATAAAATAAAACTTCTTTTGTTCTGATTACCGTGGCTGCCCTGAATTACCGCGGTTGCCTTGAATTACCGCAGTAATGGTTATAGAAAACGTTGAATTATTTCATTCTAAATACCATGGTAATGCTCGAACTACTACGGTAATGACTAGAAAAATTTGCGAGAATGAATATGAAAGTTAATATACACTAGGCGAGATGAAGAAACTACCACCCATAAACCCTAGGTTTGTAGTCTCTGCGCCCAAGAAAAGATCATAATAGAAAGAAGTTGGTTTAGGAAAGAATTCTATAAAGGAATCACTACAAATGACTCCTAAACCAATCCAAACTAACCCTAATCCGGTATAAACCCAAAATAAGCACCTTCTGTTTGCCCTCTCATGCAAAAATAGGATTATCTTCTTCTTTCTTCCTCTTCTAGCCTTCTCATCCTTCCTCCTTTTTCCTAGTCGTTCCACACAGCCACACCAGTAGAAATAGAAGAACAACATAGAAAATTGCATAACAATGGGGATTTCAAACCTTAGGTTCTCATTTTCTTGTATCTTCATTTTGGTTACTGTGTTACTCCATCCATTGTCGTGGCACTATGTCAATTTTCTTTGTCTTCTCTTTGGGTTACCACAACACTGTAGTCTTCTTCCTTATTTTTTTATTTGTTCATTTTGGTTATCATGGTACTGTGACTTTCCTTCTTTGATTCATTCTAATTACTGCGTCAATGCATCTCTCTACCGCGATACTGTGTCTACTTTCTCTTCTCATTCCTCACCTGTTCATTGTGATTGTTATAGTACTTCTTCCTTCTACCGTTGTATATAGAACTAGGCATATACTTTAACTCTTCTATCATGTTATCCGTTGTACATTGTGTATTGTATTGAATAGAGAATCATTAGACTATAGTTTCAAAAGCATTAGAGGGTACTACAAGTACTAAGAATAATGATTTGATTTCAATCTTTAGGTTTGAGGATTTAAGGTGGTTGGAATAAAGTATGCATGTGTTTTGTTAGTTTAAGAGTATGATTTGAATAGAATATGCATGTATAGTTGATCGCCAGTGTTATATGATGAATTAATATCATTGCATGATTTCAATGATGTGTATGATGACATGAATGATACTATATGAATTACCGGTTAACATGTTGATAATAGAAATAGTTGATAAAGTAAATATTATCATGTTGCTAATGTATTTAAGCATGTTTTGATTTGTATACCTAATATGATATGTCATGATTAAAGAAAAACTAATAAAGATCTTATTTACATATCGACGTGATAACATACCAATGGGTATCATCGTGAGTGTTCCAACCTAGACTCGGCTTGCCACTTATTTGATTGATAGTTTCATGAGTTTGTACTAAGAGTCTAGATTAGCCACACTTCCTCGGTCGATGAACTGAGAGTCTGGATTGACCCCACTTCACAGGTGAGATGGGTTTGGCCATTTGGATTGACCTCACTCCCTAGATGTGGAATATTGAGGAGGAGTCCTTTCGGTCTTAATGTTAATTGATGAACAACTAATTATTTGAATCATCTAATTCATGAAAGTGTTTAGCGTGTGTGTTTTATTTGATTTGAATAATAATTTAAATACTTGGGATGATCCACTAGGCTCTTTGAGCTCACCCCTTCCTTTGAGTTTTTCAAGAAACCAATCACTAGAGGTTGGCATGGCAAATGGGAGTTATCTTAGTTGTCTTTATTCAGAATTTATTTTTCTAATTCGTAGTTTTCTTTTAGTGGAGCATGTTGGCCCTAGCTATTTCCTTGTTAGCTTTAAAGTTATTTATTTGATTGAATTTATACGTCATTGTACCTCTTGAATTTTAATATTGAAGTATATTTTAAATTGTGAAATTTTATCTAGTTTATTTTATTAAAATATTTCAAAGTGTTTTTATGAGAATGTGGAATCTAGGTGAATTGATGTGACTTGAAAATCTTATGGAGTTGAGACGCAGATAAAGAAAGAGAAAGTGATGTCCTATCTCTTGATTGACGTGGATGTGTCTTTCTACACTATTGAGTTTTGTACATTCTAATTTATTATTGTGCGAGGGTAACTTGGTAATTCTTCCCTCCAAGTGGCCATTGGGAGGGGGGTGTTACAACTGAGAATCGATTTCTCAAAGATGGGTGGTTGCTCATTCAAAAATCTACAATTTGAGTCCATGAAACCAGTGACTTTTGGATGCATTTTCAAACGTAGTCTTGACCACATCATACCTTGGGCCTTACACTATTAGAATATCCTTAGACTCACCTTCCAAATATCTCATTAATGATGGAAAATGATAACCTTAAGGAGAACTGAACATACAAAGTTAGGATGATTACATGATACCTGTTGGGACCCCTTCCTTAGGATGGAGGGCGAACCGACCGGCACAGTGTCCCAACAAACCCGCTCGCAAGCCGAGCTTGCCAAGACACTGTTAAGCCTCAATCTTACTACCTACATCACACACTATCAGAGTAATC
>JAJIYU010000807.1:0-43722 GCA_030144865.1 Tinospora cordifolia | reverse complement strand
ATCAAACTAGAACAAATTGAAGAAAAATAAGAATTTCTTCAAGAGAAAGGGAAGAAAACTCAAGAACACTAGAGAGAAGAAAATTTTCCAAGAGAGAATTGTTCTCTTTTGCTGATAATTTTTATGAGGCACAAAACCCCTTTATATAGGTTTTTAGAATAGGGGGTTACATCAATCATAATTATGACATTTAAATAATCTCATTAATTTCAACATTATGAGATTTTAGGGGTTACATGATACTAAATACAAAGAGGTTACAAAGGCATTCAATATATTATTATTATTATTTATAACAAAAACCTAAAACTCTAGATTTTTGGAAAAAAAAATTTGGAAGTTTATAAACTAAGAATTTAAAAAAAAATTGAAAAGAAAAAGGAAAATTGTTGGAAACATCGAGAAGAAGAAGAAGACCGTAGGAAGAAGAGAAATCGAGAATGGGAAAAAAATTTTAATATTCTGTTTGGGCGTGAAAGACTGGAAGAAGGAGGAATGGAAGATGATGGAAATTTTTGGAAATCTGGTGTAACCTCTTCAAAACCTGGTGAATTGCGTTCCTGTGAGCTAGGATTGAATGAACAAGAAGAGTAACCAAATCTGCGAAAAAAATTCTGCTACTGGTTTGTAAAGGTAAGACAGACAAATGAGGAAGAAAGAAAAGGAATTGAGTTCTTGCTTGCCATGTGGGTGTTGGATGATGAACAAGATGGAGATGTGTTTTTTTTTTTGATTGAGGTGTAATGAATCAAAATAGAGGAAAAATTGCAGACATTTCCAGAATTTGGGGTAGCTGGCTGTGATCTGGAAATTTTTGGGTTCTTTGGGTTCAACGTGATGAAGAGGATTTGCAAAAAAATCTGCTATGTGTTTTGACTATGATCTGATTATTATTGCTGCTACCATGTTCAAACGAAGAGCAAATCAGGTGTGTTTGTGTGTGTGTGTGGTTTGGTTTGGTGTGGTGCCTTTTCAGATTAGGGCACGATTTGGGTTTCTATTTTTGGATGATTGACAAGAATGAAAAACAGAGGAAATAAGAAACACAAGGGGCGAGTTGTTTGTGTGTGCATGTTGTTGCTGCTAGCGGACGAAGAACATTATTTGGCTGGTGGGTGCGCGTTGTTGCTGCTGCTGGTTTGATTATGAAATTGTAATTTGGCCATTTAGTTTGTGAAGAAGAATCCTCAGATTTGGAATTTTGGGATGTGTTGTGAGTTTTGGGACATCATACGACGAAGAAGAAGAACATGAGTGTGCTTCTAAGGCTTGATTTCATTTTGATTTGGGGCAAAGAATTAAAGAGGGTTTGGCCGTGATTTGTTGATTGTTGTTGTTGATGTCCGTGAAAGAAGAAAATAGAGAAGAGAAATAAAGAATGGAGCTGTGATTGGTGATTGAAGAACGAAGAAGAAGAAGGTCCGTGATGAGCACGCCATGAAAGGGTTTTGACGCGTAGCGACGTCATAGACTTTTGATCGAGGGCTTCTTCGTGGGGGCGTCGCTCGCGCCAATAAGACAAAGAAAAGTATAAAAAAATTATTAATTTATTTTATTTCACCTATTTAATCTAGGGGTGTTCATTGACCCGATTAACCCGACCGAACCAACCAACCCGAACCTTTTGGGTTGGTTTGGGTTGGGTTTTAAATCATATTTGGGTTAGGTTGGGTTTTAAAAGGCCCAACCCGAATTAATTGGGTTGGGTTGCGGGTTTAGTATCTACAACTCGATTCTACCCGAACCGAACCGAAAAAACCCTAAGTCTTTCACGTTTTCGCTCCTCCACTCCAGCCTCCATCGCTTTCCTCTTTCCAACTTCCAAGTTCATAGTCGTCGTCACGGCTCACACTCACAGGCTCGTAGCTAGCAGATTTCAAACTCGGAAACGCAAATCTTTGGTAAGATCACAAACCCCTAGCTTGTTCTTCTTCTTCCCTGCTTCTGTTTTATTTCAATTCTTCCCTGCAAATCTTCTGGTAAGATGAATCTTTCTTCCCGTTGCTGCTTTCATTCTTCCCGTTGCTGCTTCTGTTCTGCTCTTGCTGCAATTCTTCCCTGCGTCTTCTTCTTCTTCTGCTAGTTCATCTTCTTCTTCCCTGCTTCCAAGTTCCATTATTCTCTGCGTCTGTTCTGATCTTCCCTGCGGTGTGATACCGCAGCTGCTCCGTCTTCTTCTTCTTTTGACAGCCTGCGTCTTCTTCTTCTTCTGCTAGTTCATCTTCTTCTTCTTCCCTGCTTCCAATTTCCTTTATTCTCTGCGTTTTTTCTGATCTTCCCTGCGGCGTGAAGCGTGATACCTCTGCTGCTCCGTCTTCTTCTTCTTCCGGCAGTCTACGTCTTCTTCTTCTTCCGCTAGTTCATCTTCTTCTTCCCTGCTTCCAATTTCCATTATTCTCTGCATCTGTTCTGATCTTCCCTGCGGCTGCGTCTTCTTCTTCTTCTTCGGGCAGCCTGCGTCTTCTTCTTCTTCCCTACTTCCAACTTCCATTATTCTCTGCGTCTGTTCTGATCTTCCCTGCGGCGTGATACTGCAGCTGCTCCATCTTCTTCTTCTTCCAGCAGCCAACCCGTTTGGCACTCTTGAATCTTGATCGCCAAACTTTTATGCTCCAATCTCGATCGGCTTTTGAAACTCCCCCACCCTGCTTCTTCTTCTGGCAGCCACCACCTTCGTTCTTCTTCCGGCAGCCATCTCCTGGTTCGTGTGACTGTATTTTCTTCTTCTTCAATGGAAAATCTGATTTCAGTTTAATTTTTAGGCAATTAATAGAAGTTTGTAAAATTAACTATAATTTTTAGGCAATTTATGTTTGTTTGTGTTTGTTTTTTAATTTATTAACTATCCTTTTTTTTAGCTGAATGGAAGGAATTTTGGGGCTTAAGAAGAATTTTGGGGCTTGAGAAGAATTTTGGAGCCTTAGAAGATACTGCAGTATATTAAGCTTTAGACTTTTAATTAGATTCAATTTTGTTAATAATTTGGTAGTTAAAACTTGTAATAACTTTTTTTTTAATATTTTGGTGTGTAACTTATAAATTGTATGTAGGTTGTAATAATTTTATTTTTATATTTTAATTACTAAAAAAAAGTGAAAGGTAACCCGATAACCCAACCCAAACCGAACCGAACCGAACTGTTTGGGTTGGTTTGGGTTTTGATATAGATTGGTTTGAGTTGGGTTTTATATTTGCCAACCCGAACTGTTTGGGTTGGGTTGCGGGTTTGCTCCTAACCCGAACTGAACCAACCCACGAACACCCCTAATTTAATCTTTGTGATTTTGAACTAAAATGTGTTAGCATAAATTATTAAAATAAATTTAACTTATTCTAATGTTTAAAAAACTTGAAAAAAAAATTAATATCTTAAACACTCAAATTTAAAAGAATTATGTGGACATAATCCTAATTTAATTCAGAATGACTTTTATTTGATAAATGAGAAATAATATTAGAAGTTAAAAAAAAAATTAATTATTCAAATTAGTTAAAAACATGGCAAAAATCAAATCTTCAAAGTATTAAATATATTATAGGAAAAGAATGAAATATTTGGCCCTGAAACTAAACTTAGAATATTTAGAAGTCTTATTTTGTTCGTAATTAAATTAACTATGGTATTAATAAATTATTTAAATTACGAAGATTAAGTTATTAGATATCTAATTTTACAAAAATGCTTGTAAGTAAATTATTAAAGTTTTAATTTCAAATTGAGGAAATGTAGAGGTCTTAGAATCTATTTTAATTAGAATATATAAAATTCTAGAATTTAGGAATAATCTAAAATTAATTGAAACTGATATCTAGACTACATAATTAATTTAGAAATTATTTAAGTTTAAAAATATTTTGAATAAGATTAAATGTGAATTAAGAATTTAGAGAATCTCATTAATTGTTGAATTACAAATTTTACAAGTTAGAGTATTGAATAGCTCGAAGGGCTCGAAGGAAAGCAAGGTGTCCCTGAATATTTTCGGAATCAGGTGGACGTGACTTCCTTGCTCATACGTATTATATAGATTTAAAATTCAAAGCATTTGGTTGAATAGTTATAGATTATTAGAATCTTATTTGGAAATTGATTGAAAGTAGTTGGATTATTTGAATGATGTGTAATGTATGATGAATTATTGAGACTCATGCATAATGATCTCATGCCATGATTGAATATAAAGATTTGTACTTAGATTTACTCAATTATAACATGCATGAATAGGAAGATATGCATTTAAATTCCATTGGTTATTCATGCACATTATCATGTTGGCTTACACGCATATTGAAATTATTTTCTAGTGAATTGTGTGATGTTTGATGTAATTGAGACTGTTTGTAAAACTAAAATAAGACAATGGTTTATTAAGAATCCACGTATCGGTGCAATTGACGAGCCCGAGGCGGATCAAGGTGGCATCTCCTATATGTCACCGTTTGAGATTGACGAGCCACAAGGCAGATCATACGTATTCCCACCCGGAGCTGACTATGACAGCTCGAAGTCTTTGGGAGATGGTACGATTTGTGATAAGTACTCTCTCTTAGGCTGTAATGTGAGTGTCGATTGATTTTAGACGGTTATTGGAACCCTCTGAGATTGGATTGGATCACAAGGAATACCGAGAGACATCTCAACCCTCTTTCGATCTTAGACTACAACAAAAACTAAATGAATGTTTGAAACACCTAATGTTTGAAAGTGTTTGTAATGTTTTGGATTAGGTCTGTATAAGACATGTGATGTGTATGAATGATCCACTGGGCTTTTGAGCTCACTCCCACTTTATATTTCAGGTACATCTGGATGTAGAGTACTATGACTTACATCTGAAGACTCACACTTTAATTGGACACCTCATTGGGTAGGTTGTCCGTGATATGAGACTTGGAGGTCATGATTTAAGTATTTTATCGGATTGTTTTAATGTATTTACGTTGGTTTTAATTTTAGTTTATTTTATCTTTAAATGACTTTTCTTGTTTAACAATTTCAGTTTTAATAATAATTTTTAAAGTTATTCCGCTGCATTGTTCATGATTTATCTTGAGAAATCCGTTGAAATGTACTGAGAAATTATTTTGATCTTTTGTTTCGTATAAAACACCTATATAGACATTGACTTGAAAACTAATGGTTATGAACTAAATTTTGAAGAAAAAGATTTTTAACAGAAGAAAAAAAATTTCAGTAGCATCTTGATTTTCAACGGGCGATGATCCACACGTGAGATGAAATGTGAACGGAGGTCCGATTGAAAATTGGGGTGTTACATTTGCATTGATGACTTGTTTGACCAGCTTAGATGTGCCATTATATTTTCAAAGATAGATCTAAGATCTAGGTACCATCAGCCGAGGGTCAAGGAAGAGGATGTACAGAAGATGATTTCTTAAACTCGTTATGGGCACAATGAGTTCCTATCATGTCGTTTGGCGTGACAAATGCCCCTGCAATGTTAATGGACCTGATGCAGAGAATGTTTCGTCCCTATCTCGACTCTTTTGTCATTATCTTTGTTGATGACATTCTTATTTACTCAAAGACTAGGGATGAACACATCAAACATTTGAGGATCGCACTGCAGACTCTTTGAGATCACCACTTGTATGCTAAGTTTAGCGAGTGCGAGCTCTGGTTGATAGAGGTCCGATTTTTAGGCCATGTGGTAGGAGCTGATGGTATTTATGTAGATTTGGTGAAGGTTGCAGCTATTATTAGTTGGTCGAGACCAACCACAATGATGGAGATTTGTAGTTTTTTGGGTTTGGTAGGCTATTATCGTAGATTTGTGTAGAATTTCTCGATGGTTGTTGCACCAATGACTAAACTTACCTAGAAGGATGTGCCGTTCGTATGGATAGATAAGTGTGAGGAGGCCTTTTTTGAGTTGAAACATCATTTGACATCTGCATAAGTACTTGTGCTACCTATACCTGGCCGTGAGTTGGTGATTTATACAGATGCATGTGGAACCGGCCTTGGGTGTGTGCTGATGTAGGGAAATCGGGTGATTTCTTATGCCTCACAACAATTGAAAGTACATGAGAAAAATTACTTCGTCCACGATTTAGAGCTGGCAGCAGTAGTGTTTGCACGCAAGATTTGATGATAATATCTATATGGTGAGCATTTTTATGTTTTGTTTTGATCACAAGAGCTTCAAGTACTTGTTTTCTTAGAGAGATTTGAATATGAGGCAGAGGAGATGGATCTAGCTACTTAAGGATTATGACTTTACCATTGAGTACCATCCTAGGAAAGCTAATGTAGTGGCTAATGCGCTGAATAGAGTATGGGTTGAAACTGCTTGTGTGGCTAGACATATGTCTCAAGAGTAGAGGATGATTGATTATGTGATAGTGATGAGTATCCACGAGACTTCGATTAATACTAGAGTCAGTGCGTAGATGAGAACCCAGCTGGTTCTGCTTGCGAAGATCATAGAGGTGCGGCCTCGTGACGTTAATTATGTGATGTACTGGGAATGAGCAAACGACACTTCTTGTGTGGAGTGGTCGATTGATAGTGATGGTGCATTGAGGTTCAAAGGATGATTGTGGGTACCATATGGCCCTTGCCTGAGAAAGGGAGTGCCAGCAGAGCTGCACCGCTCAAGGTATACCGTTCATCTAGGCACCAATAAGATGTATCATGATGCTCGATGTACTTATTGGCAGCCGGGGATGAAGCAAGATATTATGGCCTTTGTGTATAGATGTGACTTGTGCCAACAGATTAAGGCTGAGCACCAGAGACCTGGTGGGTTATTACAACCATTACCTATTCCTGAGTGAAAATAGGAGTACATTACTATGGACATTGTGATGGGGTTATCTGGACTCATACTAACTAAGTCTGCTCATTTTCTCTCGATTCATACTAGAGATTCGGTTGAGAGGATGAGTCGATTGTTTATCTGCGAGATTGTGAGATTACATGGGGTCCTAAGGTCCATTGTGTCTAATAGAGATGCTTAGTTTACATCCCATTTTTGTCAGAGCTTGTAGAGTTAGTTGGAGATGAGAGTAAACCGAAGCACAACCTTTCATCCACAAACTGATGGTTAGTCTGAAAAAATGATCCAGATTTTGGAAGATATGCTCTGTGCATGTGTTCTTGATTTTGGTTGTAGCTGGGAGGATCATTTAGCGTTGTGTGAATTTACATATAATAATAGCTATCAGGTGAGTATTGACATGGCTCCATTTGAGGCATTATATGGTCGATTGTCACAACCCAATCTTGGGCCCACGGGGCCTTCGCACCTGTACATAGGGCCTCTGCACCTGTGGTGACTTACAAGGTACTATCTCCTTCCATTGGAGATTCAAACCTACAATTTGGGGATAAGTATGTAGATTTCGCAAATTGCTCTATCGTTGAGCCATTTTTATTGTCACAACCCAATCCTGGTCTCATAGGGCCTTCGTTCCTATGGAGACATAATAACTGTGAGTCACCACAGGTGCAGAGGCCCTTTGCATAGGTGCGGAGGCCCTGTGCACATGTGTGGAGGCCCTGTCGGCCTAGGATTGGGTTGTGACAGTAAAAAATAGCTCAATGGTAGTGGAATTTGTGAAATCTATATACTTATCCCCAGGTTGTAGGTTCAAATATCCGCGGAGGCAAAATAAAATCCCAAAGGGAGGGGATAGTACCTTGTAAGTCACCATAGGTGCAGAGGCCTTGTGTAGAGGTGCGGAGGCCCTGTGGGCCCAAGATAGGGTTGTGACATAGACCTTGCCGATCCCCAGCTTGTTAGGTCGAAATTGGTGACGTAATAGTTATGGGCCCTACTTTTGTACTGGAGCAGAATGAGAAATCCAACATATTCGTCATAACATGAAGGTAGCTCAGGATTGACAGAAGAGTTATGTGGATAACCGAAGGAAGATCCTTGAGTTTGACGTTGGTAATCATGTACTACTTCAGATTTCTCCTTGGAAGAGGTATACTCATTTTGATATTTCAAGAAAACTCGCTTCGAGATATATTAGACCTTTCAAGATCCTCGAAAGGATAGGTCCTGTTGCTTACTGATTGACATTGCTGCCTTAGCTAGCAGGAATACACAATGTGTTTCATGTGTCAATGTTGAGGAAATACTTCCCTGACCCCTTGCACGTGTTAGACTGAGGACATGTTGATTTGCGAGAGGATTGTACTTATGATGAGGCTCTGGTAGCTATTATTGTAGAGCCGTAAAGAAATTGCGCAACCAGGAGATACTGATGGTACGAGTATGTTGGCAGTTTTATAGTGTCGAGTAGGACACCTAAGAGTGAGAAAACTACATGGCGAGTCATTTCCTTGAGATTGTGAGAGTCGCTTCTTGATTTTTGTTATCTTAGTAAATTTTGAGAACAAAATTTGTTCTAAGGAGGGGAGACTGTAACGACTCATATTTTTGACTTTGAGTTGATAGGTTCGACATATATTTTCATGTATCAATTAATGAATTATAAATAAAAATGCATAATTTTATGGGAATTATATAAATTATGATTTTATGGGAATTGTATAAATTAACGCATGTAATTTTTTAGCAATGATATTAATTGATGTCTATATTATTGGGAAACGATGATAATAATAATAATAATACAAGTACATTAATCAATAAAATAAATAATACATATATATATATATATATATATATATATATATATATTTGATAAGTGGGTTGAAAAAAAATAGATAAATGAAAAATGTATATAAAACTGAGTGGATAAAGTTGATGAGCTGGTGGATAAACAAAAAATAATAATAATAATAATAAAGTTGAGATATAATAAGAAATGTGTTGGATGGATAAGGAAAAGTGGTTGCTTTATCTTGTTATAAATGCATGAGACCTAGCCCCAAACATTGGCTATAAATACCCCCTCTCCAATTTATTTCTTGCTCACCAACACCCATTCGAGAAATGCAAGAGAAAGGAAAAAAGAAGAAGAGAAAAACAAGAAACAAAAGAAGAAGAAAATAAAAAAAGAGGAAAAAACAAGTTGCACATTTTCGAGGATTTGACATTTTGGGTAATTTACTTTTATCTCTTTTCAATTCAGAATTATTGTAGAAGTTATGAATTAAAGTTTTCCTAGTGTAATTTTTAATACAAGTATTAGTTTAATGTGCGACTCAAAACTAAGATGTATTTTCTCTAAGAATAAAACTATACATTATATATATCATTGTGTTCAAATTAACGAGTAGAATACAAATATGTACATTAATTGTACCCTTGTAGACCTTAAAAATTTATATGGTAGCTAAAAGTCGACATATAGGGGATATATCCATTAATATTGAAATTTTAGTCGGAGAGTACTAAAATGTTTAGAATGAAATTTTAAACTTAATAACACTGAAATTAAGATTTTTGGAGGTCAATTGATATTAATTTTGCATTTATGCAATTTGAAGATTGATTAATAAATATAAATAATGTATATAGGGCAATATAAATTAAATAATAGAAAAAATGTTATATAATTTTGAATGATATTATGAAATACTTATTGGAAAAAAATGGGTAACATATGAAATAATTAAATTTTTTTCTATTTACTGTATTGAACTGCCAAATTTATGAAAATAACTGGTTATTTGTATACCAAAGGTGGGACCCATGTACACAATAAATGTTTTTAGTATTTTGGGTCAATAATATGGGCTTAATTGCACCAATTGACATTGTTGACCACGCGTTGACCTTGTTAATCATACAGGTTAGAGTGTATTAGGCTTGATTAGAATTGATTGTACTGATCAAAGTTAACCAAATACATAACTCGACCACAATTAATCGAGTCAATCCTTTGATTGACCAAGGACCATAAAGTTAGATTTGAGCCAATTTTCATACAGATATTAAGAAACCACGTTGATCACGTATGATCAAACATTAGCAGGACACGACCGGTCACTAGAGGAACATCGGGAGCTAAGCATCCTTTGGAGTAGTGTTATCTAATTTATCACTTAACTTGTTATTCTATCATAAATGAAATGTTATTACATATTGAAATGCATTTGCAATCTTTAAATGAGTTTTTAAATGAAAAATGTGCACCGAATCTCGAGGTTTGAGGAGCGGGTTAGGGTATTGGATGTGGTAGAGCATTAAGGATGAGTGGCCATCGTACTTAGAGGTACATTCTGTGTAGGTCTATCAATTGGGATCTCCTATAGAGGATTTGAGACTGCCATACATGTAATACCCTGATCCTTAATCGAAGCTTGCGTTATTAGTGTGAGACATCGCTTATTGAGGACCGGAATGCTACTTAAAATATTTGTCAAAGTCTCATTCTTTAAATTTAAGCTTTTTGGTAGAAAGTTAGAAATCATGCACGCTAGCATAATGAAATTCCAAGCTTCCATTTGTGCTTCCAGGTCTATGTACCCCATTGTACCCTCGCCCTTTCACACAGACTTCCACTTGAAAATCCCATTACACCCATTACAATTGCGCAAATGTCTCGACTTCCACGACTGCCACATCTTACTATGTTGATAAGGTATAATAGAACATGTGCCTCCGTGAATGGATTCCCCAGCTTCACAAGACCCGCTATGCCTGACTACCCCATCCTAGCCAAATATATCAAGTACCTGCTTTACCAGAGACACGAGCATTTAGCAAGCAAGATGTGTCATTCTTCGAATCTAGGATTCCTCTATACCCCCAAATCCCTATGCACCCCATCTTACACAGAGACCAGAGGTACATAATCCTCTTGAACTCGCGTCTTGACCAAACAAGTGTGCATTCAATCATGTTATTAGTCTCTAACCTATGCCCTAATGTCTTTTAATTTAGACTCACTATGCCACCAAGGCATCACCTAGTTAATCCAAACTTTATGCAAAACTTTTTCCAATGAAAACCATTTCTAGTCAAAATCAAAACCCAATAAAAATCAATTTTCAGTGAAAAAACAACTGACTTGTTTGAAATCTCCTGGAGTGACTCTAGTGATAACGCTATGCAGCCTGTTACCATTTATCTGGATGGGACTTTAGTAGCTCAGTGTACCCTACTACTGAGATCAACTTTCCCAGAGAGCTACAACTGAGCTCTAATACCATATTTGTAACACTTCGGCCTCAGGTCTGGATTCCCCAGAATAGAGATCATTGGGTTACCGTGCGTTGACGACTGCAGTGCTACCTTTTGTTCAAATTCTGCTGACTCCCAAATAAAATGAATGAGAAATTTTTCAAAATAGTGAGCCCATATTTGTCAACTTTCGTTTAAACATTTCCTGTGAAAATGCTCAAAATGACATTCAAGATAATATCAAATTCAACAAAATATTCTACAAGTTTTATATTGTCAAAATATGAAAACAAAGTCCAACTATAAATACAACATCAAAATATGAAAATGCAGTCTGATTACATTTCCTTGATTAAACAATATGAAGAACAACGATTTTGTTTAGTAATTACATCAAAAGTGGAAAATATACAACATTCCAAAATAAAATTATAGACCCTTCCGTGGGAGTCTTCACTATCAGAAAGTTGTTATTGCACATTAGACCTATGAAAACCTAAAAAATGAAATGATTGGGTGAGCTCGAAAGCCCAGTGAGTCAATCCTACGCATCTCTAGCATTATACAAGATCAAACTCAAAACATACACACTTTCAAACATTAGGCGTTTCAAGCATTCAATTGTTCATTGTAACCTAAATCGAAAGAGTTGATTAGACTTCCAATATTCCCTCGTGATCCAGGATGAAAAAGTAGTACATGCAATTAGGCTAGAAACAATAAATCAGAGATATCAACATCTAAAGATAAGTAACGCTCTGCAGCCAATTACTTATTCCCATGCACGCCCTCGCGACCGGTACATGTGAATCACCGTCTAAGGAACAATAATGCTGTGTAGCCAATTACTAAGGTAACATTCTGTAGCCAGTTACCAAATCTTGAAGACTAATAAAGTGTCGAGCAAAATCTAAGGAAAGGAATGCCTAGCGGCCAATTCCTCTTATTCCCAAGACATCAAGTAAAAGGTAAGGAATGTTATGCAGCTAATTCCTTATTGTTCCCAAGACAATGAAAATGCCATTGACACTAAGGGTCAGGAATATTTATGATGTTTTGCAGCTTATCGTATTGGTGTGTGGGATTCTCATTTAGCCATTAATCTTTAATTAGTGAAGCAAATCATTCATCCAAATCCGTGACATTCAATCAATATGTTAACAGAAATAGGTTAAAGAAATATCAATGAACGGGAGATCTCAATGGAAATCATTCATAACGACAAATCATCTGACAATCTCAACAATTTCAAACAACCAATTTAATTCAAACAATCTCAACATGTTCATATCAATTCCTATACTAGCACACATCATGTTTCAAGCGTGAAGCTCGCACAATACTAAAGAGCGAGGATATCTTTCTCACCTGAGTGTTTTAGGATTCCTTTCAACCTTATTATCAAAATAGATTGTCCTTAATATGCACTTGGCAGTCACTAAGTGTCAAAACCTGAGATTTTCACCTTAGTGTTCCAAAAATCTCACCACCTATTTTCCATAATCAACACCATTCACAAACCATTTGAAATGATTCCATATTTCAATTTTTTAAACAAAAATACTTTAATATCTCAATTGATTTCACCTTCGCTCATTCATCCTCCCAACAGAAAAATTCGAATTTTTAGATTGACCAAGTAAAAGAGTAAATTAGCAGAGAAACTCAGATTCTTACCTTTAAATCTTTAGTTTCCGACTCAACTCACTTCAGGGTGCTTCCTCTAGCTTTCCAAAATCATTTCTCCCTCGTTTGGAATGAACTAAAAGTGAAAATGACGAGTTTAAGTGAGTCATTCTATTTATATATCGCGCACGGACTACGGTTGGCAAGTGAGGACCTCGGTTGGTGGTCAATTTTCTCGAAATTTCTAGTTTTCTTGACTGTGGACCATGGTTGGCTCTGTATGGACCGTGGTTGGCAGTGTAACCTCACTATTCTGAATGGTTTTCCTTCACGGTTATCGCAGTCGAACTACGATTTTTCGAACCTTTTTCCTATTTTTCATTATTTTTTAGTTTCTAATCATTGAAATTATTTTATATGATTTTATTTTGATTTCATGCACACAATTACACATTCAAAACATGTTTTCTTAAAAATTTTCGTATTACATTGAAATTCTTAAATTAATTTTCGATGTGGACACATTACAATTTTTGGGTTATTACACTTGACCCCTCTCACATCATCCACTAGAGGAAGTAAATATTCAACATGATGCTACTTACAAGGAAACAACAATCAGAATCCTTGACCATAAAGTACAAAGCTTACGAATGAAGGCTATTCCATTGTTGAAGGTGCTGTGGAAACATCATGGGGTGAAAGAAGCTACTTGGGAACTCAAAAGTGAAATGAAAACCAAGTATCCACACCTATTCACTAGAAATCCTTACTTATGTACAAATTTTGAAGATGTAATTTTTCTAAGGAGGGTAAGTTACAATACCCCAAAACTCTGTATTTAATTAAATGAAATTCAAGATCAATTAAGTGAAATTGGGTGCAAAATGAAACTAGGCTAATTTTTGGGCTAAATTCGGCAGGTTTTGGAAAGTCTCATTTGGTGACCTTTAGGGAACCAAAACAACTTGAAATGAAATAAGGTGACATGAACCAACTAATTGGACGACATATCCGAAAATTAGAACAATTGATCAAAGTTAGGGTTTTCATTTGCCAAACACCCTTCAAGAGGCCTAAATTAGAAAGAATTGTCATTTAGGGTACTTCAGGGGATCGAAATGACTCAAAACGAAACAAAATGACATGACCTAACAAAATGAATGACATATAAATTAAAAAAATTGACCAAGATTTGGATTTTCATTTGCCTAGTGACCTCGGTGGGTTTTAAATAAGGAAAGTTTTTGAAGGAAAATTACCTATGGCCAAACCATACCTTAAAATGTGCATTAGGTTCATGTGATTTCAAAACTATAAGATATAAATCATAATTCCATGTAAATAAGGAGATATTAATTTTTATTTAATTCTTGTGAACCCATTAAGTCATGGCCACCCTAAGCATGTTCAAGTCACATGGGTGGAACACCATGATCATGTGTACCCTCACCCTACCCTAAGTTCCATGGGATGTTTCCTTTATTTAAATTCATGTCGAATGATCCCATGTGCCATGAAAATGATCAGATATGCTACTCCTATGAGATGTCCCACCTATTATTAAGAAACCATAAATGAATGATTCCATGTGCACCATGATGTGATCATAAACAACATGCTCTATACACCAAAAACATCCCAAATAATCCAAATTAAAAGTTTCTAATTCAAGAATAGAAGTTGGTGAAAAATGTTTCTAAACACCCAAAGAACAAGATTAGAAGTTTCTAATCCAAGAATAGAAGTTGCTGAAAAATGTTTCTAAACACGTTAGGAACAAGATTAAAAGTTTCTAATTTAAAATAGAAGATTGCCAAATCTTGTTGATTTGGTGTGTATAAGAAAATGAATTAATTACCAAAACATATTAGAAAGTTGTCTTGCTCACAATATCACATCTAAATTAACTTCCAAACAAAGAATAGTAAGTATTCTAAATCCTTTTTGTGTTCACACATAAATAGAAAATCAAATAAAGCTAATATCTTGTGTTCACACTAAGAATTGGAAACCAAATCAACCCACATTCTAAATTGTGTGCACACTCAATCTATGCATTCCAAAAAGTCCCCATAGAGGAATGAAAAGGTTTCCTAGTGTGAGCATGCCCAAACCGTCCTCTAATGCTCATGAAACTCTATACAAACCCCCTCTTGCTCACATTCATCTCATCCCAAAACAAAGAGTTGACACTTTCCCACTTGTTTGTTTTTGCTTCCTTTTTGGCACCTCTTCTCACTTCTCTTTTCTCTCTTGTGTGAGAAGTTTTGATTTTAGTGTTTTGGAAAGTGGTTTGAGGTGATATTGTTGGCATTTGAAAGTGCTAGACGTTGGAGAACCTTGCTAAAATTTTGGAGAAAGAACCACTACTAAGGCGGATGGGATTTCTAGAACTCCTATTTTGCTACTTCAAGCCTTTAGTGCATTTATGTTTTATTCAGTTTTTTTTTATCATGTTATTTTATAAATTTCAGCATGTTTAAATTTTAGTTTGAACCATGTTCGATCATGTTTTAATTTCAGGTAGCATGTTTTTATATTTTTAATTTATGCATGATAGCATAACGTGTTTAGGCTTATTTTTGAGTTTTCTAGCATGTTATTTGTGTTTCCCATGTTTTCTTGATTATTTAAATTCTAATATTAATTATTATGATCTTGTTTCATATTTATTTGAATTTAAATATGAGAAAGTAAAAATAAGAACCACGTACCATCATAGTAGTCTAAGTGATGCTATGGGTGTTCTTTACATATACTCAGTGTATATGAGTAACATCACTAAGTGTGGATGTGTTTTAAAGTACTTGGAATGGGGAAGTGTGATCCTTATTTCCAATGGAATGTAACAAGTTGAATTGTCATTCCATCCTAGAATAGGAATATTTTAATAAAGAACATCAAGGGATTAAAAACCCCTTTTGATCAAATATATAACATTAACAAGATATTGTTTGAAACACTTAATTCTTGTAAGTAATTGAAATTGGATGTACTTTTGATTTGAATTAGTATCTTAGTTCTTTAATGAATGATCTACTAGGTTGTGTGCTCGCCTATTCCTTCTATTTTTTAGGAAATTGAATTACATGAAAACTATGAATTTTTGAAAGTCTACATGTAAGGGCATATGTCCCAAATTTTGAGTAAAGACTTCCACTGAATTTTCCTTTTAAATTTTAGAGTTATGTACTCTTTCTTTTGATAATATGGATTCAATAATATATATTTTTATTTTGAATAAATAAAGAGTTTGAAGTTTTCCTTTATTTACTTGTATTATATTGTTGAATATTAAACTCAATAGAAGTGTACTTATGAGTATTTCAACAAGTGTTAGAATAAAAGAATTGTGATGCGAGTTGTGTACTTGTAAATGTAACATAGGACCCATTCTGCCTTATGGTTGAGCTCAAACCTGTTTCTTGGGGGTTGAGATGTTAGAATGCCTACTACAGAGGCCATTCATCTCATTGAAGATACAACAACTAACGCCTATGGCTATGGAACAGATAGAGGCCTTGTAAAAAGGGTTGGGTTACATGAGGTTGATGCGGTTATAGTTCTAAAAGCACAGATGGCTTCCATGACCCACTCGATGAATGCACTGGCTAAGAAATTTGGTAATGGGTAGTTTCAAATACAACATAATCAATTTATTTTCGCCATAGTTGAAGCTCACAAGGCATCCTTTACTCTAGAATCATCTATAAAGCAGCTGAATGCGGTGAACCAATTTAATAATTATCAAGGTCAACAATAGGGGTACAATAGTACTCAATATTATCATTTGGGGACCCGTCAGCATGAAAAACCTCTCTTATGTAATTAATAGAAATAGCTAACAGAGCCTATTTGAAAAGAAACCATCTATGGAGGACAAATTGGATGAGATAATGAATATGCAAGCTTGGTTCTTTAAATAATTAACTGGAAGATAGATCAGAATGATAATAGAGTTTTAGGGTTGGAAGTTCAAGTAGGGAACAAACTGGATGAGATAATGAATATGCAAGCTTGGTTCTTTAAACAATTAACTGGAAGATAGATCAGAATGCCACAATAAAAAACCTTGAGATTTAGATGGGATAGATAGCCCAAACATTCTCTAGTCAGTAGCGAAGCTCCTTTCATAGTGACACTCATTTCAATCCAAAAGAAAGCTGCCAAGCCATATTTACTAGAAGCAGGAGAGAGATTCAAAACCCACACATTCCCTTTAGCCCTCCTATGTTAGTTGATGAGCGTACCCATTCTAACGAGCCTGTTCTTAGAGAGCCAACTAACCCAGTGCCTATTGATGAACCTAAACCAAAAGTAGAGGTTAAACGTCCTAACATCACTATTCAACCTCCTCTGTTACCTTTTCCACAGAGATTTTATAAGAAGCAAATGGATCATGAGACTGTGCGATTGACAGAGGAGTGCAGTGGTATCATTCAAAGAAAGTTGCTTTAAAAATTGAAAGATCCAAGGAGTTTCACTATTTTATGCAGCATAGGCACTAAAATATTTAAGAAATCTCTTTGTAACTTGGGGGCCAGTATAAATTTCATGCCATTTTCAGTATATCGGAGCTTGGGCCTATTAAAGATCAAGCCAACAATATTACTGTCCAGCTTGTAGACCATTTTATCACTTATCCATGGGGTGTTCTTGAGTATGTGCTCGTTAAAGTGGATAAGTTTGTCTTCCCAACTAACTTTGTTGTTCTTGATATGGAAGAAGATGAGAGGATACCATTAATTCTTGGGCGGCCATTCTTAACTACTAGTCAAGCCTTAATAGATGTCGCCATGGGATAGCTCACACTAAGAATGAATGAAAATCGAGTCGTCTTCAATATCTATCGTGCATCGAAGCCCCTTACTGAAGTGCAAGAATGCAAGAAAGTCAAGGTGGTATAGTTGGCACGATGATAGGGGTTGAAAAGCCTAGACCTCCAGATATTAAGTGTACAGATGTTGAATTCACTAAAGGGGAGGCCATAAAAGCACATTGGAAGCCTAACTATGGTATGAAAGAGCTGCAGGATGCTGTTCATGCATAGAAAATTCCTTTGAAGCAGTCACAGGATCTAATATTAAAATATAAGCAACCACTAGATATTTTAAAGCAAGAGTTACCCAAAGCCAAAGTGTTTGCGAGGATCAACAAATTGGGCTTCGGTTAACCCGTATCAATGTCGAGCTGACGACGTTAACTATAGCGTTTAGTAGGAGGCAACCCATTGGTTTTTACTTTCGTTTATTTCTATTTATTTAGTTAGGGTTTAATTTACTTTTCTCAGTATGCATGCATTTTAGTTTAGTAAAAAAAATTGCATGCATTTTAATTAATTATTTTCTAATATTAGTCTTTTTTGTTCTATATGGAGATTTTCTAAGCACTTTAGCGTACTTTCTTTCTTGTGAACGTCAAAGTGAAGTTGTGCTCTTGAGGACAAGGCACAGTTAAGTTTGGGGTGCGCATTAAAGAAATTCTTCTTCAATTTCTTCAATTTTAGGTTATTTTTTCCTTTATATTTATATATTATGTGTACTCCATTGCTTCTAAACTACTTATATTCAAGGGCATATCACATAATAGTTTTTATTAAAATTCTTTCATTACATTTAGATATTAGGATTAGTTATTTAGGGCCAATTCATGAACATATTAGTTTTAGGACATGAACATATAGAGCATTAGGCTAGATCCATGCCATATTTTTGAAAATTTTCACTGAGTGACCTATGAAATTGAAAATTCCTTTAGTGTGATGAGACAAAGAACTAGGGTACTTTCAAATAGTCTGTTGCTTAGTTTGTCCAAAATTTGACCTTGACAGATCTCTGTAGTCTTAGGTAAATTGAGAATCCAAAACTAAGGAAAGTGAGGAGTGGAAAGCAAACCACAAATGGAGAGAATTTCCCACAAATTCTTAAAATAATGAAATCTACCTTGAATAATGCTTAGGAATGACTTTAGGAGGGAAATGAAGTAGACCATCTTTGTTTGAGTCCTAGCCTAAAGGCCAATCCTAGCACTTTATAATCTTTTGCGGCCAATTTTGAGCCTTAAAACTTGTTTTCTTGTTATGAACCTAAACAATATATATAAAAACTTTATCCTTTCATAAATATCTCAATTGAACCTATTAGTGTACACTTATAGTTATAATACTGCCTATTCTGATGATGTGAAAGAAGGAGGGGATGCTGACATTGAAATACACATATTTTTAGTTTTAGTTTTTTATTTTGTTTAAAAAACGAAAAAAAAGTTACATATTCATTATTTTAGTATTGTCAATGAAAGTTGAGCTTCCTACTTTTGTATGAGTGTACATATGGGTATTGATTGAAATTTATAATTAAATAAGTTTGGGGGAGCTGTGAAAATAAGGTTGTGAGCATAAACAAAGAAAACAAAGGATTGAATAGAAAAGATAAAGCTAACCGAGAAAATCAAATGAAATAGGTTGTTACTATTGCTATGAGTGTACACTTGAGTCAGATTTAAGATCCTATTACACTTGTACCTTGAGCCAGACCATGTTACAACTTAGAAAAAAAGACGACTAATCCTAATTATAGTTTGAACTGAGTAGAATGATAGATAGAGGAGGTATTGAGAGGGTCTGTGTACTTAGGTATTAGGAAAGGATTTTTATGAGTGGGATGGTGACTACAAATCACCTACAAAGTCTAGGAGGAGAATTAAGAAACTGACAGATGAGATGGTAAAATTAAGGAAGAATAGAGGATACATTGAAAATCTAGATAATGTGAATGACCCTAGAGAAGTGTTAATGAATCACAAACTATAGGAATGAAAGATTGAGGTTACTATGATGAGTGAAAAAGAATTTAATTATATATGGTATGGTGTGTTATTTTTGGAGTTGAGTCATTGTTCGAGGACAAACAATAGTTTAAGTTTGGGAATATTTGTTAGTTGCATTGCATAGCAACAATATTATTTATATTTTATATATATTTTGCATTAGTTAAATAGGAAATAGGACATATTTAGTTAGAATTAGGTACATGATCATTTATATTCATATTACATTTATTTGTGCATTCTGAGAATTTTAATATAGTTTTAATCATTCATATTTGTGATTTAATGTCCGAGGAAGGATATGCATTTGTTTATACAGGGATAGAATAATTGAAGACAAGGGAAAGACAAAAGAGTGCAGGTCTAAGCCCAAGTAAATATCTAATATTTAGACAAGGCCCAATTTTCAAGCCCAAAACAAAACTCAGAACAGGGTCAAAAATACCAAAGCATAAGCAGATGGCAGATTGGTAAATACGTTGCATTACCCATGGTCGATTGAAAACAAGATATGGGGGCGTGAGTATATGAAACAAAATTGAATGGCAATCTTGTAATTATGCAAGAAATGGGTGGGTCGGCTGTCACAAAATTTGGAACCAAAATTTTGTGTGCAATTCACAATGGCGAGCTTGTAAATAAGAAGAAAAGTAAAGGGCATGAGTGGAAGAAAATGCATAAGCATGAAAGTGGCGCATAAAATAGCAATGGTAGGACATGTAATTTGGTCATTTAAGCTATGGCATGAGTAGAATTTGGCACGCAATTTTGGTTTGGCACGCAATTTCAGTTCTTTTATTTTGTATACGAGTAAAAATTAGAGTTTAAGTGTAAATAGGAGTGTAAAATGTGCCTGTATAAAGAGCATGTATGTATATTCAGTTTTTGAAGTTCTTGAAGACCAGAGCAAGGGAAGAGAGAGCGGAACAAGGGAGAAGAGCTGCAGAACAAGATCAAAAATTGACTGAGAGGTTATTGATTCTATAGGAGGTTGCACGTGATTATTATATTTAATGCATAAGTTTATTGACTGTACGCCTTGGGAGGGGGTATTAGGTAATTTAACTAATAGGATCAAGGCGCCTCGGGAGAGGGTATTGATTATTAGTGCTATAACCTACAAGAATAGAATTTAGATTAATTGAAATAGAGATTAAAGGTAAATACATGATATTTTACTATCCTAGAATGTTAATTCATATAGTTTTCAATTCAATATTTACTTGATTTCAATTTGCTTTTGATTTAATTTAAGTTTTTAATATTTAATTTGATTGTGAGCCTTAATAAAATTGAGATTAAAATTAAATTGAGATTTGAGATATTAACCACAAACCATTTCCCGATGACGATAATCCAGTATTTATCGTGTATTACTATTGCGATCCTGTACACTTGCAGTAATCCCAATAATGCCCTAGAATTAGTGAGGGACTTGAAGGAGAGGGTTGGATTCTACAAATGAGGGTTTCGACCTTCCATCAGACGGGCAGTGTCCACTCTTGATATTGTCACTATCGAGACCATACAGAAGCAAGCCCTGTAGTATGAGATGGATGGTTGTGAGGAGTGCATCGAGGTATAGATCGCATAAAATGCCATCTCACACCCACAACCATAGATTCAAGTTGATGAGCGTAGCGGATCTCAGGGTTTCAAGTAGTAGAGGAAGAGGAAGTACTTAGGGAGGCAGTCTCGCACTACACCGAGTTAGCCAGCAACCACAATCGTACTCGCCGTCACCCTAATGTAGTCACAACCATCGATGGGATAGCTATCGGTCTAGTATGGGAGTCATGGTAGGGGCCAGGGTAGAGGTAGAGAGGTCAGGGATAGAAGCCAGGGCCATGGATAGACTTATCAGGTAAAGTCAAGACGCCAGATTATGTGCTACTAGTGTGGCCAGTCGAGCCACAAGATATATGACTATCGTCACTCAAGAGAGAGTAGAAGCAAACATTTAGCTAGACTCTGAAGTAATAAAGACATTGGTGGAGAGTAACATTTTTCTTTTTGATACATTTATTTATGTTTTGATTGATGCTGGTTTTAATTTATCATTAATTTCTAGACATCTCGTCGATGGATTGAGGCATCTACTTTGCTTGTGTTGAATACTGCGGCCGGGGAATGCATTTACCCCAAGTTGATTTGTGGGGGCTGTGTGTTGAGGTTAGGTGACTTTGAAACTGTTCTAGACCTTCTAATACTAGAGTTCTTAGAGTTTAATGCTATATTCGGGATGGACTGGCTAGCTGCTTACTATGCATATGTCGACTATTTTGCTAAGGGGGTTAGTGTTTTAACTTCCAAGGTAGCCTCCTATCATTTTTTAGGGTAGTGCTTCTGGTAAACCGAAGACCCAGGGCAAGATAGCGATCCAGCATGAGATAGATACATTAGCTGGCATGCATTACTAAACCTTCACAATAGAGTATTGATGAGATTCTTGTTATTCGAGATTTTTGGACATGTTTCTCGATGATTTGCCCAACTTGCCGCCCAAGTGAAAAATCGACTTTATAATTGAACTCATTCTGGGAACATAACCCATTTTGATCCCCACTTATCGAATGGCACTAAAAGAGCTACAAGAATTGAAGGCCCAACTTGAAGAGTTGATGAGTAAGGGTTTCATTAACCCTAGTGTGCTACCTTGGGGTGCTCTTGTGTTATTTGTGAAGAAGGATGAGAGCTTCCATTTGTGTATCGACTACCCAAAGTTGAATAGGGTGACTATTAAGAGCAAGTATCCTCTCCCGTGCATTGATGATATGTTTGATCAGCTCAAGGGTGCCACTATGTTTTTAATGATAGACTTGAGGTTTTGGTACCATCAGATGAGGGTTAGGGAGGAGAATGTATTAAAGATAGCCTTTTGGACTCACTATGGGCATTATGAGTTCCTAGTGGCATGACAAATGCCCTCGCAATGAGTTTATGACAGTTTACTCCCTTTATAGTGCCTTAAGTTAGAAGGTGGAATTGGCCTTAACGAAGCTTGAAAGGTTGGCCACTTTAGCCAACTCCAAGGCATGATCCCCAATAGAATCAAGGAGGGATCGACAAGGACCCTGGTCAATTAGAATTTAGAATGGAGGAAGTTATTGCCATGCTGGTCTAAGGACGAGGATTAACTACATGATGTTTTGGGAGTGGGCGAACGACACTTCTCTTGTGGAGTGGTTACTTGATATAGATGTTGCACTGAGGTTTAGTGGACAATTGTGGGCACCTGATGACCCTCATCTGAGATGAGTCCTAAAGGAGCTTCATTGCTCGAGGTATACTATTCATCCAGGTGCCAATAAGATGTACTAAGATGCTTGACGTTTTTATTGGTGGTTAGGGATGAAGTGAGACATAACAACTTTTGTACAAAGATGAAGTACATGCCAATAGGTTAAGGCTGAGCACCATAGACCTGGCGGTGTACTACAACCCTTGGCTATTCTTGAGTGGAAATGAGAACATATTACTATGGACTTTGTAGTGGGACTACCATAGACTTAGCAGAGACACAATGCTATTTGGATCATTGTAGATAGATTGATCAAGTTCGCTCATTTTGTCCCAATGCACACAAGAGATTCAGTTGAAAGGCTGAGCCAACTATATATCAGTGAGATCATGCATTGCATGGGGTCCCGATGTCCATTGTGTCTAACAGAAATGCTTAACTCATGTCCCACTTTTGGTATAACTAATAGAGATAATTGAGACTAGAGTGAGCCTGAGTACAACTTTCCATCCACATATTGATAGGCAGTCAAAGATAGTAATCTAGGTGCTTGAGGACATGTTGAGAGCATGTGTTGTAGATTTTGATTGTAGTTGGAAGGACCATTTGGATTTATGTGAGTTTACCTATAATAATAACTACGAGACAAGTATTAACATGGCACTGTTTGAGGCATCATTAGGCCCCACTTTTGTATAGTAACAAAATAAGAAGATTTAGCGAATCTGTCAAAATATTAAGGCAACTCAAGACAGACAGAAGAGTATAATCGAAGGAAGGTTTTTGAGTTTGTCGTTAGTAATCATGTACTCCTTTGAGTTTTGCCTGGAAAGGGGCAAACTCATTTTGGTGTTTCAGGAAAGTTTGGCCCGCAAGTTATTAGCCTTTCGAGATCCTCAAGAGGATAGGTCTTATAGCTTACTAGTTGGTTTACCTCCTTAGTTATCAGGAGTACATAATGTGTTCCTCATGTCGATGTTGAGGAAGTAGTACCCCGATCCCTCCCATGTGGTTAGTTGGAAGCATGTGGAATTGTGCGAAGATTGTTCTTATGATGAGGCCTTGGTAGCAATTGTTGAACGAGCTGTGAGGAAACTTTGCAACAAGGATTTACCCATGGTTCGTTGACAGTTCTATGGTGCTGAGCAGGAAACGTGGGAGTGAGAAGACTATATGATGAGTCATTTTCCCGGTTTGATGGAAGGTACCCCTTGATTTCCCATTAATCTTGCAAATTTTGAGAGCGAAATCTATTCTATGGAGGGGAGACTGTAATGACTTCTACTTTGAGCACCAAATCAATGGATCTAATGTGTACACTCCTATGTATTTTTTTTTCATATTTTAATGAAAATACATAAATTTTTTCAAATTTTTTCAATTTTGTCCATTTAATTGAAGGAATTTAACAAACAGAATTTTTTTTAAGTGTTAGGAATATAATAGAATTGCAATTGAGCTCAAAAGTGGACATAAATGCTCAATTTGCTAATTTTTTAATTATTTTATACTTAATTGGATGAAATTATGAAAAATTCAAGAAAATTTAAAACAATTCAAAATAAATATTTTGAATGGAACTTAAACATGGAGATTATACATAGATGATCTAAGTTTCTAAATCAATTTACAAAAAAAATTAATTAATAAATTATATAGGCCAAAAATTTGCATGTGTATAGAAAAATAAATAAATGTGTATACCCCATGGTGGAGTTATTGCTAATTAAATTATGTGACATGACGACCAACTTAATTAATTAAATGAAAGTTAAGAAAGAGGTAGTGGTAATGGAGCATGAATCTCTTGGGTAGACTTGCTTCACATGGATTACCACCATGGCAAAGTGGATGGGTGACAAATGGCAAGAGTGTGCCATGTCACACAAACACAACTCTCCACTTCCAAAATCTTGGGTAGATTTACTTCACATGGTTGCCACCATGGCAAAGTGGATGAGTGACAAATGACGAGAGTATGCCATGTCACATAAACACAACTCTCCAATTTTTGTCTCTTGAAACAAAACCACTTCTAGAACTTAGGTACAGACAAAATTGCTTACATAGCAATAAAAAGACAAATTCACAAATATCTAAACTAAGAAAATAAGAAAAATCTAATTTAAGACAAGAAAAAAAAATCAAATCAACAAATCACTCTTGCTCTCTCACTCCCATAGGCCAAGCTTGTAACAACCCCTAATTTCGTAGTCAATGTACAAAGAAAAAAAATAAAATAGAATATAAATTTTGGGAAATTATGTAACTTATGCCAAGAATAAAGAGATAAAATACATTTTGAAAAAAAATTTAGATAATTTAAAGAAATTTAAATTAGATGTTCATTGATCCTAAAAGGTTAAATAAATAAATTAGGAAAAATATAAATAAATGAAAAATGTAGGTAACTAAATGAAACTAAGATTAGCATGGTTCTCTTAAGAATAAACCAATAGAAAAATTTAATAAATAAAAAAAATAAAAATTAGTAAAACTCAAATGAAAGTTAAGGTTGGCGGTATAAAAATTTCGAAGGTCCGATCGAAAAGTTAGGGTGTTACAAATATGGTATTAGAACTCAGTATTAGGATGTATTGGGCTAGACGTGAAAGCTTTTCGAAATTGATTTTTACTAATAAATGAATTTATCGATCGATTTGATTTCTTCGAAAGAAGGGTTGAAAACTGTTGATGATGAGACCGTAGGGTTAGAAAGAAATTGGGTGTTGTCTAGAAAGTACAGTGGATCATAAATAAAATAATAAAAAAACTTTTAGGACATATGTTAGAGACTGCTAACGTGTTTGAATGCACACTTGTTTGGTCAGGACTTGAGTCTAGGAAGACTTTGTATATTTGATCTCTATGCAGGATGGGTTGCATAGTGATTTGGAGGTATGGAAGAATCCTGGATTCGAAAAATGACAGACCCTGTTTGGCAAATACTTGGTGTCTTTGGAGGAACTTGTACGCACTGAGTTGTAGTGGGATGGGGTGGTACAACATAGTAGGTCTAGCTTCATCCTTAGAGTAAGTCTATAGATGCGCATGTTCCATTGTGTCTGATCAACACGATGGGACGTGGCAACTCTAGAAATCGAGTCATTTGCGCCATTGTAATGAGTGTAATGGGATTTTGAGTGGAAGTTTATGTGAAAGGGCGAGGGTAGGATGGGGTATCTGAACCTGGAAGCATAAACTAAAGCTTAGAACTTCATTATGACAGTGTGCTCTGATCGTATGATTTCTGTATGTTTATTATTATGTGATTATATGGTTGGTTAAATAAGCTAAACTCAAGCTCCAATACTCAGTAATAGACAACATGCTGTTGACTTAGAAGCATAAACCCCTAGGCCATAGAGACAAATCGAGAACTTAGAAACATGAACTTAGAGTCATAGTAGCACGAAAAATTTTGGATAGATTATAGGAAGGTCGGAAATAAATGCTTACTGCTAAGTTTGACCTACTAACATAAATTTTACTGCAGACCATGCCAAAGGGATGAGGCAGACCTAGGAAAGACAGAAGACAGGAGAACACCAGAGATGGACCAAGTCTAAGAGATGATGACCCTCCCATAGCAGCAACACCGATGAGGATGGTATTCACGGAAGAGACGATCTTTGATATCACAAAGAGGGTAATAGTAGAAGTCACTCCAAGAGTGGTGGAACAGGTAGTTAAGAAGTTACAGCCATCCACTTCAACGCCATCCCCAGCACCTATATAGTCGCAAACTCAGCAGGATGCGGGATCGACGGACGTGATGCCTAGGAGTAGAGCCATAAGGTATGATAAAGAACAGAGAGATTTGTTGATAGAATTCCAGAAGTTAAGACCAAGCACCTTTGAGGGAATGACTGACCACTTTGCAGCGGATAAGTGGTTTACGGAAATGAATAAACATCTGAATGCAATGGAAACTACAGGACCTAGAAGAGTGGCATTGGCCATGCATCAACTAGTGGGACCGGCATATCATTGGTGGGAAATGATAGTTAATGACCCCACAATAGATGAAGCCAATTTAACGTGGGATGAGTTCAAAGTGTTGTTCTATGACACGTTCTTCTCCATTGCCAAGACAAGATAGCTGCAATCTGAATTCATTAAACTGAACCAGAGGAACATGATAGTGGCAGAGTATGAACAAAAATTTACAGAACTATCAAGATTTGCCCCGAAGTTGGTAAGAGATGAACAATCAAAGGCAGACAGATTCTTGGAAGGACTGAAAGTGGAAATCAGAAAGATTATTGCATAGTTGAAGCTGACAACACTACGAAAGACAGTGGTAAGGGCACAAATGGTGGAGAGGGATTTGAAATTTGAATAGTCTCTAAAGAACAAACGTAAGAGGCCAACGATAGGAGCTCCACAGAGGAAGTAGACTAGGTGGGAAATGACGAAGGCAAGTTCTACCCAGGGTCGTAAGTAGGCGAACATGAAGCAACAACTCTCACAGATAAAACAAGGACAAACAACTAGTGATCAGAAAGAAGAAGCGAAGACGTTAGGCCTATGCTACACATGTAACCAGAAAAGACACTTAGCTAGAGACTGCCCCAGCAAAGCATTAGCGCTAGTACCTCAGCAACCGCAGACTCGTGGACAGAGCAGATGTCCACCAAAGAAGCAACAACCACCGCCACAGAAGGAAATGGCCCGACTGTATTTGACAGAGGTTCAGACTGATCCTACTCCAGCTGTAGAAGGTACGTTTTTACTCTTTGGTGTAGCTATGCGAGTGTTGTTTGATTCTGGTGCTACCAAATCCTTTGTGTCTGAAAATATAGTAGAGAAACTTAAGATAGTTACAAAACCACTAGAGGTGTCCTTAGAAGTGGCTAATCCACTAGGAGTTATAGTGAGTTCGAGAAGATTTTGTCGACGTGAAATCACGTTCGGAGAGTTGCGGGTGATGGTAGATCTCTGCATATTACCCTTTGATAGATATGACGTGATATTGGGAATGGATTGGTTGACCCAGTATCAAGCACAAATAGATTGCCAAAACGGAGGGTAATTATTAGGTTGCCGTCAAGAAAACTAGCAAAGATAACTGGGGACATAAATAAGTTGCCTAGAAGCCCGATGTTAGCCTTGATATATGCTATCAAATTGAAAGAAGACTTTAGACAGATATCCAACAGATTCTGGTAGTAAGGGAATATGCGGATGTATTTCCTGATGAACTGCCTGGCCTTCCACCCCATAGACAAATAGGGTTTAAGATAGAACTACACCCAGGAACAAATCCGATTGCCATGCCACCTTATCGAATAGCCCCAGCTGAACTGATTGAATTGAAGACTCAATTAGATGAACTGTTAGCGAAAGGGTTCATTAGGCCAAGTGAGTCACCATGGGGAGCTCCGGTTCTGTTTGTTAAAAAGAAGGATGGATCCATGAGATTATGTGTGGATTATAGAAGATTAAATCAGGTAACTGTTAAAAACAAGTATCCATTACCCAGAATAGATGATCTCTTTGATCAACTGAGAGGAGCTACTCAATTCTCGAAAATAGACTTGAGGTCTGGATACCATCAACTTCGGATCCGAGAGTCGGATATACCAAAGACAGCATTTAGGACTCGATATTGACATTTCAAATACACAGTTATGTTGTTTGGATTAACAAATGCACCGACTGCTTTCATGGATCTGATGAACAGAGTTTTCAATCCGTATTTAGACCAATTTGTGGTGGTCTTTGTTGACGATATCTTGATAAACTCAAGATCAGAGATCGAACATGTTTAACACTTGTGCATTGTGTTATAGACCCTTAGGGAAAATCAGCTATACGACAAATTTAGCAAATGCGAGTTTTGGATGAAAAAAGTTAAATTTTTAGGCCATGTGGTTTCAGTCGAGGGTATATCAGTAGATCTTGATAAGGTAGAAGCAGTAGCAAATTGGAAACAACCGACCACAGTCACTGAGATTAGAAGTTTCCTTGGATTAGCAGGCTACTATCGTTGGTTCATTCAAGACTTCTCTAAATTAGCAAACCCATTGACCAAGTTAACCAAGAAGGGAGAGAAGTTCATATGGGATGATCATTGTGAACAATCATTCCAGGAATTGAAGAAGAGATTAACCACTGCTCCCGTTTTGATCACTCCTATCCATGGCGTAAGATACACTTTGCACATAGACACTTCACGAAAAGGACTGGGTGTAGTGCTAATGCAAGAAGGACGAGTAGTTGCCTATGCTTCTAGACAGTTGAAGTTGCATGAACAAAATTTTCCTACACACGATCTGGAATTAGCAGCGATTGTGTTTGCACTAAAAATATGGAGGCATTATTTGTGCGGGGAAAATTTTGACCTGTACTCTGATCATAAGAGCCTCAAATACATTTACACCCAGAAGGAACTAAACCTTAGACAAAGGAGGTGGTTAAAGTTCCTGAATGTAACACCCAACGGGAATCCTACCGGGACTCTTACCCACGTTGTAGGGCCCACGTCATGGCGTGTCACTCACAAGGTATTGTCCCTTGCCCCCTGGGGTTTTCTTTCGCCTCCGCGGAGATTCGAACCTAAGACCTAGGGCTCAAGTACTTATTTCTTTCATCATTCACTACCATTGAGCCAATACGACGTGGGTAAGAGTCCCAGTAGGATTTTCGGTGGGTGTTACAATAAAAAGGCAAGGGGCATGAAGAGTGATACGCCAAGTATGTCTCCAGATGTCTTACCTGTCAATAGGTCAAAGCTGAACATAAGAAACCACTAGGTTTGTTGCAACCTCTACCAGTTCCTGAATGGAAATGGGATAATATAACCATGGATTTTGTTACCGGCCTACCAAGGAATCAAAAAGGCAAAGACACAGTCTGGGTCATTGTGGATCGACTAACAAAAGTTGCACACTTCTTACCTATTCGATCCTCAGACTTAGTAAGTAAGTTAGGCGAATTATTTGTCAAAGAAATCGTGAGACTACATGGAGTTCCCAAAACTATTGTATCTGATCGTGACTCCAGATTTACTTCCCAATTTTGGCAAAGTCTATAGAAGGAATTGGGCAGTAGACTCACGATGAGCACATCGTTCCACCCACAGACTGATGGACAGTCGGAAAGGGTTATTCAAATACTGGAAGACATGTTAAGGGCGTGTGCTCTTGACTTTAAAGGGAATTGGAGCAAATATTTGCATTTAGCAGAATTCGCTTATAATAATAGCCATCAGGCAAGCATTGGAATAGCTCCATATGAGGCACTGTATGGTAGACCCTGCAGATCGCCATCATGTTGGGCGGAGATTGAAGATCATGTGCTTACTGGACCTGAGATGGTTGAGGAAATGACATTGAAGGTAAGATAGATCCAGAAAAGGTTACTAACTGCTCAAAGCAGGCAAAAAAACTATGCTGACAGGCGAAGGAAACCCTTGGAATTTCAACTAGGGGATAAAGTATTTTTGAAGGTTAGCCCTCAAAAAGGAATTAAACATTTTGGAGTTAAGGGTAAGTTAGCGCCAAGATTCATCAGTCCATTTGAAATACTGAGACGAGTTGGCGATTGTGCGTATGAATTAGATCTACTGGATAGATTCTCCTCGATTCATAATGTGTTTCATATTTCAATGTTAAGGAAGTATGAACCAGATCCATCGCATGTGATTCAATGGGAAGACATTATCCTCCAAGGCGATGCGACCTATGAAGAACCAGCGGTTCGAATTTTGGATCAGAAGATAGAAAGCCTGAGGACTAAGGACATTCCACTGGTGAACATTTTGTGGAAGCACCATGATGTTGATGAAGCGACATGGGAATTTGAAAGTGAGATACAAAAGAAATATCCACAACTTTTTACTAGAAGTTGCAAAATAGGAAGTGTCCATTATATACACTATGTAAATTTCGAGGACGAAATTTTTTTGAAGGGGGTTAGATTGTAACAACTTCGAATTTTGTAGTCTATGTACAAAGAAAAAAATAAAATAGAATATAAATTTTGGAAAATTATGTAACTTATGCCAAGGATAAAGAGATAAAATACATTTTGAAAAAAAAAGATAATTTAAAGAAATTTAAATTAGATGTTCATTGATCCTAAAAGGTTAAATAAATAAATTAGGAAAAAAATATAAATAAATGAAAAATGTAGGTAACTAAATGAAACTAAGATGAGCATGGTTCTCTTAAGAATAAACCAAGAGAAAAATTTAATAAATAAAAAAATAATAAAAATTAGTAAAACTCAAATGAAAGTTAAGGTTGGCGGTATAAAAATTTCAGAGGTCCGGTCGAAAAGTTGGGGTGTTACAAACCTACACTTAGAGGAAAAAATCCCACCATTTCCTTGTTTGAACTTAACTCTTGAGAATGATTTTGTGTCTGAGCAAGAAGAAGAAGTTGAAGAGGACAGAGATTTACACAACATAGTCTAATTTCAAGTGATTCGGAGGAGGTTGAAGCACTCTTGGAGACTAGAAGTTTTGAGCTTGATATTGGTGTTGGAAGGTTGAGGGAACAAACCTCTTTAACTGTAGATGTGAGGTAGTAACAATGTAACATGAATTTTTATTTAGAAAATTATATGGAATTGACAGATGAAAAATTTGGTAAGTCCTAGTTTAGCCAAATAAGGAATAAAATCAATTTAATGCATTTTTGGAAGAAAATATATGAATATATGTATAACATGGGATATCATAGCCAAAAATACAAGGATACATGCAATTTTTTTATGAAAACAATATTAAAAAGTCAATTGGGATCAAAATTTGGCAAAAATCCAAAAATAAAACAAGAAATTTAGCTGAAAAATAAAAAAAATGAACTTAAAACTGCATCCAACCACCAGAAACGTGTAATCCGCATGATCTAAGATCCCAAGGCCACAATCAAGTTCGCACCGAACGCCTGGATGCACTTAATCATCAAGATCAAATGGCCACGATCGATCCATCAAATCCAACGACACACAACGCAGGAGCAAAAATGTAATTGCAATCCAAAAATTCGAATACTGCGCTCGAGGTTGATCGTGCGGCCATGATCTGTGCTCGCGGTTTTGTTGATCATGAACTGAGATCCGCATGCAGCACTCGAGGTCGATCCAAAGGTCCAGACACGTTTCGTTGGTCGCGAACGAAGATCTAGTGCTGCACTCGAGGATGATCCAACGATCGGAGGCATTTTTATTGATCGCGAACGGATGTGTTGCGCTTGAGGACGATCTGAAGATCTGAAGCATTTTCGTTAATCACTAACAAGATCCGCGTGCAAAACTCGAGGATGATCCGAGCGTTGAGATTTGAAGCTTCGATTTCGTTGATCGATCTGAGATCTGCGTGCGAAACTCGAGGACAATGCGACGACCCAGATCGAATGCTTCAAAATTAAAACCAAAAATCACAGAAAAATCACGAAAAATCCAAAAAAAAGTTTCTAAAATCCAAAAATTTATTTCTAAATTCCAAAAAAAATTAAAAAATACTCATTTTTTTCTCAAAATTAGAAAGTACGAAATTTAAGAGAATTTAGATGTTTTACTTCAAGAAAAACTCAAAAGTTTCTATTTTTCTCCCTTTGAAAACCTATATAAACTCCACTAGGCTCTCAATTCCCTCATTCCAAAAATAAGAGTTAAAATTGCCTCTTATTTTCTCTAAGCTTTTTTCTTGGCACCTCTTCCCATCTTTCCTTCCTCATACTTGTGTGTGAGAAGTTATTCTCTCAAATTGGGGAATTAAGTTGGGCGATCTTCATTGGTACTAGTACGTGGGGGAATTGCTTCCGAAATTTCTAAAGAAAGCGTTACAAGGTGGAAGTGATTTTTAGAACACCCTTTTGTTCTTATTTAAATTCATGACATACTCATTGTTGTGTATTTTTCACTGAATTCAAAGATTTTCAATTTCAATTCTAGAATTTTAAATGTTTATTTTAGTATTTCAATTTTGATTTATGTTCGAGCAATCATATCATCCATGCCATGTTAGTATCATGCTTAGGCTTTTAAATTAAAGTATGATGCATGTTTTATGAGTGTTCATGAATTGACTATGTATATTCTGAATTTTAGTTTGATTTTATATTCTGAAGTTTATTTTATGAGATCATGATATGAGAATTAATCTAAGACGATGGTGATAATAACCATGTACCATCATAGTGGTCAAGGCGACACTATGGATGTTCTTTTCATATGAGTTAGGTTATACGATTTTTAGAGCTAAGTACTTGAGGGTCGTGTACCACATTACCTAGTGGGTCACCATGTGTAATGGGTTGATGTTGACACATGCTGCTAACGGGTTGATGCCGAGTGGGCCCTGTTTACTTAGTTAAGAGCATCAAGGGATTAAAGAACCTTTTGGTTTTAGACTCAATTTGAACAAATTGTTGTTTGAAATACCTAATGATTGCAAGTGTTTGAATTATGATTGTGTTATGAGTTTGAATATGAAAGATGGTTGTTCGAAAAGGATCCACTAGGCTATGTCCTCACCCCTTCCTTTCTTATTTTTTTTTTCAGGAACGTGAAACCTATGAACCAGTTGAACATGGATAGTTCTTAGAAAGTTTTTACCTTATTATTTTTAGAATTTTTAAGGGCATGTTGCCCAAAGTTTAAATCTTTTCTACTGAAAAATATTATGAAGTTTTTCTCTGTAATAATTAGTTTTTTTTTTGAAAAGTTTAGTACTTTCAATTTTTTCTATTATAAATAAAATAGTTCTAATTTATTTATCTCTTTTAATTTGCCTTGATTTTACTAAAGTGAAAATTTTGTAGTCTTGAATTTTTATACAAAGGCACGAGATATCGAAAAAGAGAAGAATAAGTATGTGTCACTTGTAAAGTAACACCGGCTCGACCCGCCAGTTGGTTAAGTCCACTGTCAAGAGAATGGTGGTTATGTTCAATGCTTAAAGATACGGAGGTTGGGGTGTTACAAGCGTGGTATCAGAGCCTAAGCATTAGTTGCTGGGCCAAGAACATAAAGTTTCCTCTGATACCAAGTGTGGTATCAGAGCTCAGTTATTAGAAACACTGGGCTAGAATTAGAAAATCAATCAGTGGTTGTTTGACTAGAATTAGAAACTCAAACTTAGGGTTTCACCTTAAATTGAATTGAATTTAGAATGCCCTACCTTCTATTTTTGAAATTGAAGAACATCTTAGAAAGTGTTTTCAAAAAAAGGAAATATATGTTCTAAAATATTTTGTTTAGATACAAAGACTACAAGTTGAGCTGATAGCAGGCAAGCCTTGTTCCGAGTAAAGTTAAACATTGAAAGGGAGGTGGGTTATCCCGCCCTAGAAAGCGTGGTTGCTAAACAGACTTTAGTCTCACCGTCTGATTTGGAGGTTGTCTCACCTGTTCACATGAGTGGTCTAAGTTGAAGAACACCCTTACTTTCTATTAAAGAAAATAAGAAGGTTGAAAATTAGGGCAAGGAATTGATTAGAAGTCAAAAAGATGCCAAAGGTGGTATCTTCATTAGACAGAGGTTGTAAGTCAACCAAAACCAAACCTTAGGTTCAGAGTAAAGACCTTAGTAGAAACGAGTGTAGCCATCGGTGGCACAGTGGATCAAAAGCATAAAACTCTAGGACATAGGATAGAGACTGAAACTTGTGTGAAAACTAAAAATTGTTTGATTAGGACATGAGATCAGGAAGCTTCTATAATTTTTGATTTCTATGTAGTATGAGATGCATAAGAATTCGGGGTTATGGAGGAAGCCTGGACTCAGAGAATGATGGACCATGTGTGGTGAATGATCGGTAACTCTGACAGAATGGGTTTCTCTATGCTTGCTGGTATGGGACGATTGAGTATAGTGGGCTCAGGAACCATAGTTATCGAGCAATTTGCAAAATTGTTTGGGTGCAACTCTATTATGAGTGAAAGCCTAAGTGGTATGAGACACTTGAACCTGAAAGCGTAGGTGGAAGCTTGGAACCTTGCTGTGTTAGCTTGATTGTATAATTGTATGATATGCATGCTGTAATGTTTTTCTACTTTAAAACCAAATCCTGTACCTAATATGCATGAAAAGAACCTAGAAGAAAGACTTTAGGCCAATGAACAAATCGAGAACCTAGAAACATAAATCTACAACCATGATAGTACGAATATTTGACACATACTGACATTTTGCTCAATTTACAAGTAAATGGCTGGAGTTAGGAGGTACGTAACTCGATCCACCACCTTAGGTTTGGAGATAAACTTTTAACAGTCAACCTATATACCCTACCTTTCTGTGGCTATGACGTAATGTTGGGAATGGATTGGTTAGACCAGTACCAAGACCAGATAGATAGTCTTAAGAGATGGGTAACCATAACATTACCTTCTAGGGAGATCTTTAAAATCAATGGGGATATGCAGAGACTACCAAGGAGTCCAACCTTAGCCTTGCTGAATTGTTTGAAGCAGACAGATGAGTTCGAGGAACTATCTAAAGAAGAACCTACTGACTTGAAGAATATTCATGACCTAGCTGTAGTCAGTGAGTACGAGGATGTGTTCCCAAATGACTTACCTGGACTACCACCAGCTAGAGAGTTAGAGTTCAAGATTGAACTTTACCTTGGAACCAACCCTATAGCCATACCTCCTTATAGAATGGAGCCAGTAGAACTAATTGAGCTAAAAACTCAACTAGACGAGCTCAGGGAGAAAGATTTCATCAGGACGAGTGAATCACCCTGGGTAGCCCCAGTACTATTCGTGAAAAAGAAAGATGGTTCATCGCGACTGTGTGTTGACTACCGGAAGTTGAATCAAGCTACAGTAAAGAATAAATATCATTTACCAAGGATTGATGACCTATTTGATCAATTACGAGGAGCCACTCATTTTTCTAAAATTGATTTTAGGTTAGGATATCATCAGCTGAGGATTTGAGAGTTTGACATTCACAAGAAGACCTTTAGAATAAGATATGGACACTTCAAATTCACCGTGATGCCCTTTGGTTTGACTAATGCCTCGGTGGCCTTCATGGATTTGATGAACCGAGTGTTTAGACAGTATCTTGACCAATTTGTGGTGGTGTTCGTAGATGACATCCTAATCTACCCCAAGTCATAGGCTGAACACTTAGAACACTTGCAGATAGTGTTGGAGACACTCAGAAGGCATCAATTATATGCCAAGTTTAGCAAGTGCGAGTTTTAGATGGAAATTGTCAAGTTCCTAGGCCACGTTGTATCAGCAAAAGGTATTGTTGTAGACTTGGAAAAGGTAGAAGCTGCTATAAACTGGAAGCAACCCAAGACAGTAACAGAAATTAGAAGTTTCTTGGGCTTGGCAGGCTACTACAAAAGGTTCATTAGAGACTTTTCCAAGTTAGCAAAACCTATGACTAAGTTAACTAGAAAAGGAGTTAAGTTCCAGTGGGATGAGAAATGTGAACGATCATTCCAAGAACTAAAGACAAGATTGACTACGGCTCCTATTCTAGTCACCCCAACTCCTGGTGTTATTTACACACTATATATTGATGCCTCACTGAGTGGATTGGGCATAGTCTTAATGCAAGAAAAGCAAGCCATCGCTTTTGCCTGAAGACAACTAACGGTCCATGAGAGAAATTATCCTACTCACAACCTAGAGCTAGCATCCATAGTGTTTGCTTTGAAAATTTGGAGACATTATCTTTACGGTGAGAAATCAATCTATTCTCTGATCACAAGAGTTTGAAATACATTCACACCCAGAAAGAATTGAATCTCAGGCAACGAAGGTGGATGGAGTTTCTTAAGGATTATGATTTTCAATTGCACTACCATCAAGGGAAGGTCAATGTGGTGGCCGATGCCTTGAGTAGGAAGTTCAACAAACAAGATGAGGAGAAAGGTCAGATGTACTAGTTGATTGAGGATTTTAGGTTGGGTGTAAACCTTAAAGAGAAAGAAGCCTATCTTTACAATATGTTTTGGCAACCGAACCTATTACATCAAATCAGGGATGAACAGAGGCAAGACAAGTGGCTTGCTCAACTAATTGAAGGAGTTACGCAAGGAAAACATACTGACTTCAGGATGGATGCTGAAAACATCCTAAGGCTCGGGGAAAGGATATGTGTACCTCAGCAGGGACAGAGCAAGCAAATTATACTTGATGAAGCTCATCAGACTAAGTATACCATGCACCCAGGCTGGGATAAGAAGTATCAGAACCTCAGGAAAACCTACTGATGGAGAAGAATGAAGAGGGACATAGCTAAGTATGTCTCTAAGTGCTTAGCATGTCAACAAGTAAAAGCGGAACACCAAAAACCCTTTGGAATGTTACAACCACTCTCAATCCCTAAATGGAAGTGGGATAACATTGCCATGGACTTCGTTAGTGGTTTACCCAGAAACCAAAGAGGAGAAGATACCGTTTGGGTGATAGTGGATTGTCTCACCAAAGTGGCTCACTTCTTGCTAATCGGATCCATAGACCAAGTCAGTAAGCTGGGAGAAATCTATGTAAAAGAAATCGTTAGGCTTCATGGTGTGCCCAAAACTATCATGTCTGATAGAGACACTCGCTTTACTTCACAGTTTTGGCAGAGTCTATAGAAGGAAATGGGTACTAAGCTTAGCATGAGTACAACCTTTCAACCTCAGACGGATAGTCAGTTTGAGAGAGTTATCCAGATTTTGGAAGATATGTTGAGGTCTTGCGTTTTAGACTTCAAGGGGAATTAAAGCAAGTACTTACACTTGGTGGAATTTGCCTATAACAACAGTTATCAGGCAAGCATAAAAATGGCTCCATTTGAAGCTTTCTATGGAAGACCCTGCAGATTACCTACCTGTTGGGCCGAACTTGAAGATCAAGTATTAACTGGGCCAGACATGGTGGAAGGAATGAACAACGATGTCGAGTTAATACAAAAGAGACTGACTACTGCACAAAGCCATCAAAAGAGCTACGCTGACAAAAGGAGATGACCATTAGAGTTCCAAGCTAAGGACAAAGTATTTTTGAGGATCAGTCCTCAAAAGGGTATCAAAAGGTTCTGATTCAAAGGGAAGTTATCTCCAAGGTTTGCCAGACCCTTTGAACTACTTAGAAGAATCGGGGAATGTGCTTATGAGTTGAACCTACCAAACTGGATAACTTCAAAACATAACGTATTCCATGTATCCATGTTGAGAAAATACGAACCTGACCCCTCTCACATCAGTCACTGGGAGGAAGTGAATATTTAAGATGATGCTACCTATGAGGAAACATCGGTTAGAATCCTTGATCACAAGGTACAAAATCTAAGAACAAAGGATATCCCATTAGTGAAGGTGTTGTGGAAACATCATAGGGTAGAAGAAGTCACGTGAAAACTCAAAAGTGAGATGAAGACCAAGTATCTGTATTTTTTCACAAGGAATACCTAAATATGTACAAATTTCAAGGATGAAATTTTTTCTAAGGAGGGTAGGTTGTAACATCTCAAAAAATTCATATGAAATTTGAATTTTTATTTAGAAAATTATACGGAATTGACGGATGAAAAATTTGGTAAGTCCTAGTTTAACCAAATAAGGAATAAAATCAATTTAATGGATTTTTAGAAAAAAATATATGAATATATGTATAACGTGGGATATCATGGCCAAAAATACAATGATACGTGCAATTTTTTATGAAAACAAGATTAGAAAGTCAATTGGGATCAAGATTTGGCAAAAATTCGAAAATAAAACAAGAAATTCGACTAAAAAAACTTAAAATTGCATCCAACGGCCAGAAACGTGTAATCCGCACGATCTAAGATCCCACGGCCACGATCAAGTCTGCACCGAACGCCGGGGTGCACCGAATCATCAAGATCAAATGACCACGAATGTAATACCCCAGAATTTTGTCAAATAATTTAAAATAAATAAGTTTAATGAAATTAAATAGAATAAGTTAAGTGAATTAATTTTGAAGATTTTAAAAAACTTTTGGGTGCAAATTATGGGTTGGCAAATAAAAAATAATATGTTATGGAGATATAATAAAATAAGAATTTTATTTCAAAAATCGTACATATTTCAATTTAGAAAAGTTACCCAAAAATTTAAAAAATAATATGAAATATATGAAATATTGAAGTATAGAAATATATAAGAGAAATAAAAAGAAGAAACCTTATTAAAAAAACTTATTATATACTAATTTCAAGAAAACTGGTTAATTCATATAGTCACACAAGAAATAGAAAGTTGACAAAAAAAATAGCAATAGGTATAAAATAAAATAGGCAAATAAAGCCTTAATTTGATATTTAAATAAAAATGTCAAATAAGTAGAATTAATTATAAAAAAAATGACATTTAAGTAGGTCTCTGAAAAAAATAAAAATAAGTAAAAAAAAATTTAAGGAATTACTTTCATTTATAAAAAAAAAATTAAAATAAAAAATCTGGGCATAATTTTAATTTGTAGCCTAATTAAAAAATAAATAAAAATAATAGTGTAAAAATATAAGATGAAAATAAGAAATCTTATTCTAAGGTTTATTATATAAGGTTTATTAAATTTATTAGAGAAAGATTAGTAAGATTATTCAGTACATTAAATAATTGGTAAACTTATTTAATAAATTAAGCGATATTATTGAATGCAAGAAAATTAGTTAGTTTATTTAATACATCAAATAATCAGCAAGTATAATTCATATGTTAAAATATATTATTTGAAAACTTAGGTGTAATTTATTGTGTAGCTTAATTGAATATATATATATATATATATTAAAGAAAATAGAAATAAAAATTTTATTAGTCAAATTAATTAATAAAACCTTATTAGTAAGTTATATATTTATAGGTTACTAAAGTAAAAGTGAAAAATATTATTAATTAGTTATTTAAATAAATTATCTAATTAGCAGTTGATTTGGATTTAATACATCACAAAAAAATGGAAACAAAATATATAGAATTTACAATTTAATTGTACAAGTGAAATAGAATAGAAATATAAATTGGAGATGGGGAAATTTTCAGAAAATTTGGATAATATAAATAATAAAAATTTCAGATACTGAAAATAAAAAAAATCTCAAAATAAAAAATATAGAAGTGCTAGCAAGTTTATATTATAGATATAGGTTGAAAAAAAAATTTAGCAATATATGGATTGCAAAAATTAGCAATTAAATATGTGTATAGATATTGTTTATATTAGTAAAATATAGTGAGCCAAAAAAAAAAAAAACAAAATAAAACAAAATATGGGCACACTGCCCGAAATATATATATACGGATTGCTTTAAAAAATAATAAAAAAAAATGTGGCACACCAAATGAAAAGAAAAGAAAAAAAGAAAAAAAAACAAAATAAAAATTTGGTGGCACACCGCTCGCAAAAGAAAACCAAAATAAAAAAATTAAGAAAAAATTGATCTTGATCTTGATCAAATAATAATAATAATAATGATAATAATAATAATAATAATAATAATAAATAAACTCAAAATACTTGTTCTTGGTAATTGATATGCAAGAGAAAAAAGTTGCCTTTGGACTTGCCACCCAAAGTTACTAAATTTCACTCCCCTAAACTCTATATAAAGGACCTTAGTGCTCTCATTCTTTTCATCCCAAATCAAGAGCATACTAGTTCCTCTTGACTCTCTGTAGCCTTCTTCTTGGTAATCTCCTTAGTTCTTAAGTGTTCTTGAGAGTTCTTGAGTGTTTGGAAGCTTTGAAGTAACGAAACTCTGCTGGATTTCAGAGGTGTGCAGAAGATACTTGTTTTAGGTGGAAGTAATTTTTTTAACAACCCTTTTTCTTATTCGAATTACTAGCATGTTCATTGTTTGTTTGGATTTTGAAATCAAAATAATTTATGTTCTAGTATTCTAAAACATATTTCAGTTTCATATTTGATTCTTGTTCGAATTTTTGCATTCATAGTGATCACGCCATGTTTAGTATCATGCTTAGGTTTTATTTCAAGGAATGATTTATGATTGTTGATGTTCCATGATTTGATTTCCATAATGCTTATATTCTGAATTTTATTGATCTTAATTTCATATTTTGAAGTTTAATTGATGATTCAAAAATTAATAAAAGAAGATGGTGAAATAACCACGTACCATCATAGTAAACATGTGGGTTGCTGTGGATGTTCTTTTCATATGATTAGTTCATATGGTTTTAAGACCAAAGTACTTGGTTGGTAGGTAAGTTCCCTTGAAGTCCAAGAGTCCAATGAAATTGGCTAAGAAAAGCTATATTTCACTCTAAGGAGGTACTTTGTTAAGAACATTAAGGGCTTAAAAACCCTTTTGGTCTAAAATCTCAATTTAAACAAAAATGTTGTTTGAAACACCTAATGTATGTAAGTGTTTGAAATATGAATGTGTTATTGGTTTGAATTTGAAAAATGGTTGTTTGAAAAAGATCCACTGAGCTTTGTGCTCAACCCTTTCTCTTATTTTTCAGGAAATTAAATTATGAAGACCATGGAATTTGGATTTTAGCAAGTTTTTATTTTTTTTAAAGTTTCTTTTTAATGTAAGGGCATGCCGCCCAATTTTGAATAAGTCTTCCACTAAAATTTTATTTTATTTTAGAGGTTATGAATTTCTTTTAATCAACAATGTAATAGTTTACATCATAAAGTTATGTACTTTCTTTTTATGAATAGAGAGGTTGAATTTTTCTTTATCTTTGATTGCCTTGATTTTATTGAATGATATTTGTATTCTTGAATCTATTCTAAGGCATGAGGTATTGAAAAATAGAAAGTCAAGTGTGTGTCACTTGTAAAGTAACATCGGCTCGACCCGCCAAGTGGTTAAGTCCAATGTCAAAGAATGGTGGTTATGTCCAATGCTCAATGAATGTGGGGGTTGGGGTGTTACAACGATCGATCCATCAAATCCAACGGTGCATAAACACAGGGGCAAAAACGTAATCGTGATCCGAAAATCTGAATACTACGCTCAAGGTTGATCATACGGCCAGGATCTATGCTCGCGATTTTGTTGATCGTGAACTAAGATCCTCACGCAGCACTTGAGGTCGATCTGACGGTCCAGACGCGTTTCGTTGATCGCGAACGAAGATCCAGTGCTGCGCTCGAGGACGATTCGACGATCTGAGGTGTTTTCATTGATCACGAATGGATGTGCTACTTTTGAGGACGATTTGAAGATCTGAAGCGTTTTCGTTAATCACGAACGAGATCCACGTGCGAAACTCAAGGATGATCTGACGGCCCAGATCGAATGCTCCGAAATTAAAACTGAAAATTACAGAAAAATCACGAAAAATTTGAATAAAATCTGAAAAGAAAAGTTTTTAAAATCCAAAATTTTTTTTCTAAAATTTGAAAATTTATTTCTAAATTCTGAAAAAAAATCTGAAAAATATTCATTTTTTTCTTAAAATTAAAAAGTATGAAATTAAAGAGAATTTAGGTGTTTTACTCCAAGAAAAACTCAAAAGTTTCTATTTTAGTTGAAATTGTCTCTTATTTTCTCTAAGCCTTTTTTTTGGCACCTCTTCCCTTCTTTCCTTCCTCATACTCGTGTGTGAGAAGTTCTTCTCTCAAATTGGGGAATTAAGTGATTTTTAGTACGTGGGGGAATTGCTGCCGAAATTTCTAAAGAAAGTGTTACAAGGTAGAAGTGATTTATAGAACACCCTTCTGTTCTTATTTAAATTTATGGCATGCTCATTGTTGTGTGTTTTTCACTAAATTCAAAGATTTTCAATTTCAGTTCTAGAATTTTAAATGTTTATTTTAGTATTTCAGTTTTGATTCATGTTTGAGCAATCATATCATCCATGCCATGTTAGTATCATGCTTAGGCTTTTAAATTAAAGTATGATGCATGTTTTATGAGTGTTTCATGAAATGACTGTGTATATTCTGAATTTTAGTTTGATTTCATATTCTAAAGTTTATTTTATGAGATCATGATATGAGAATTAATCTAAAACGATGGTGATAATAACCACGTACCATCATAGTGGTCAAGGTGACACTATGGTTGTTATTTTCATATGAGTTAGGTCATATAGATGTTTCAAGTACTTAGGTACTTGAGGGTTGTGTACCACATTACCTAGTGGGTCACCATGTGTAATGGGTTGATGCCGACACATGCTACCAACGGGTTGATGCCGAGTGGGCCGTGTTTACTTAGTTAAGAGCATCAAGGGATTAAAGGCCCTTTTGTTTTGAGACTCGACTTGAACAAATTGTTGTTTGAAATGCCTAATGATTGGAAGTGTTTGAATTATGAGTTTGAATATGAAAGATGGTTGTTCAAAAAGGATCCACTGGGCTATGTGCTCACTCCTTCCTTTCTTATTTTTTTCAAGAACGTGAAACCTATGAAGCAATTAAACATGGATAGTTCTTAGAAAGTTTTTACCTTGTTATTTTTAGAATTTTTAAGGGCATGTTGCCCAACGTTTAAATCTTTTCTACTGAAAAGTATTCTGAAGCTTTCCACTGTAATAATTAGTTTTTTTTTGAAAAGTTTAGTACTTTCAATTTTTTTTATTATGAATAAAATAGTTTGAATTTCTTTATCTCTTTTAATTTGCCTTGATTTTATTAAAGTGAAAATTTTGTAGTCTTGAATTTTTATACAAAGGCACGAGATATTGAAAAAGAGAAGAACAAGTGTGTGTCACTTGTAAAGTAACATCGGCCCGACCCGCCAGTTGGTTAAGTCCACTGTCAAGAGAATGGTGGTTATGTCCAATGCTTAAAGATACAAGGGTTGGGGTGTTACAAGCAAGGTATTACATTTTTCATTTTATTGTTGCTCTTGGATTGTTATGGGTGCTATGAGATTTTCCATGATTACATGCATTGTATGGCATTAGAATATTTATTTCCATGTGTTAGTTGCATAGCAGACTAATTATATTTTAGGTATTTTATGTATAATATGCATTAGTGTAATGGAAAATTTAGAGTATTTGCTTATGTTTAGTATAATATGCATTT